>JWZT01000542.1:79040-93291 GCA_000827895.1 Thelohanellus kitauei
ATATATATATATATATATATATGACACAGAGATATCTCATTGGTATCAATGTTACGGATATATCATAAAATCTATAGACATCATAGATCATCAACCTATTACGATTTGTTACCTCTAGTGATCAAGATTTATAAATTACAAGCCATAACTCTAATGATGCAAATTAATAAATGACGTCAAAATTATATAGTACTACCCTCAGTGTACCTGTCATTTATAAATTTTGAGAGAACAAAACTTCGGAGATGAAAAGATTTTTAAGCCAAGAAATTTTTCATATTTATTGAAACATAGGCGAGAAATGTTGTAGATTTTGATCAATTTCAAATAGAAATAATGATATGTTACACACAAATATAGTCATTTCTGTAAAAATTTAATTATATCCAGATTTAATTTAATATATAGGAGTATGCTCGCCATTAAACAAAATTTTAAATTCAAGTTCATCTTTTGGAAATTACTTGAATTAACATTCTTTTCGAAGCACCTTAATACAAAAAGACATTTAATATTGAATTAAGAAACTTAAATAGAGAGAAACAAACAAATATTATTTAAAATTGAAAACAATTGTAAGATGAGAAACATGATAGGAAGTAACTATGCCATAAGTATTTACTCTGATCCAAAACAAATTATAATATTTTAATTTTGAACGATAAATTGATTGATAAAATCAACTTAAATTTTAAAATAAATTTTGCGTCATTTACATATTGAGTTTATTCATTTATAATATATAATACAAATGAATAAATTACCATAAACAATCCTGTGATTTGATTATGCAAATTCCATGTATAATTTCAGGAAAAATATCTCTCGATATTTTGCAAGTTGAAGAATCTGTTCTTTTATAATTATATATTTCTCTTTCCATGAAATATAACTGTCAAATATGATAGAAAAGTGTAAATATATATGTCAGAAAATTCGCATCGTGTTTCATATGATGATGTTGAATTATTTATGGAATATGCTTGAAAATTCAATATTTTAGACAAGATGTTTGAAGTCATATTCAGACTAATTGTGGCAAAATTTTATTTCTATAACAAATCTGTTTTTACATTGAATATTTCTCGAACTAAATCCACAAGATTCAACGATTCTCAATTTGGGTGTGTACTGAAAATCATACTGGGGTCATGATTAAGTTTACAGTTAATTGTGATCTTGTAAGTCGCGAAAATCTCTCCTTTCTTTTACATTATTTTGATTTGAATTTCCTAATCGTATTTAAATGGGTCATTTTATTAATTGTTCTCGAAATTGTATTTTGTAAGAACGGCGTGGTTGTCGGTTTTGGAGTCATCTGTATAAATATTGTGCAATTTATCAGATATTTCGATAGCCTAGAACATAATATCTTCTTTTGGATTTATTAAAAACAGATGAGTTGCTTGATTTATACCATACAATCCCCCCAGTAATCTCCACATTCTGGATCCACTTTAGGATCCATCTTTTAACCTGACGTAATGTTTATATTTCGAAATTCATTATTCTTATATTTATCATATACAATCCAAATGATTTTCTATATCATGATGAATTAACTGCGAGTACAAATATCAATTGTTTTTTTATTTTTATTTACAGACCTTAAAGTATCTATAATGTCTTTCAATGCCCATATGTGCCTTTCATTTAATTTAACCACTTACATGATATGTAGAATAAATATATTATGATAGAATTTCTGTACGGTTTCAAGCCTCCAATTTATCGTATCTAATATTAATGTAGCACCCTATTTCTGTTAAGTCCTTAATGAATTAGATATGGCAATATTGCATCAATGGAATAATATCATCATTCATTAACTTCATCAATAAATTTTAATATCGTAATAATCCTTGTTTGATTCTATTATATATATATATTCATATAATATCCTTTATAAACAAAATGATGTTTGTTCTTTCAAAGATACGTTTGTATGTGTTAGGCTATTTGTCATCATTCAAATGATGTTAATTAATATAATTTTATAATTGATAGTTGTTTGAAAATAGGTTCCTATTAACGGCTTTTGATGTTAATAAAAATCATTTTTGGGTAATAATCCATTTTTTGAGGATTATGACAATCTTTATTTATATTCTCCATATTTAAAATTATGTTAAAACCACTGTTATGATAATTTTCGCGTGCAGAATAAAATGTGTATCTGGAAAATTAGTTTATTATTTATTTCATATTATGATATAACTGTAATCCATTACCAACAACTAAATTTTTTTAGTGATTTAAGCACAGATAAATAAGTCAACGACGTGAAATCATGTTTTATTTTGATTTTGGAATGAGTATTAATAAAAAAAATTTACTCAGTGAAAAATGAATTTCGTCAATATTTAGTTCAATAAAATCAACATAATTCCAAACCATCGATGTAATCGATACCAGTGTAATAGATGATCTGCTTTTTTTATACAATCCAGATAAAATGGCATATTTTTTCCGAATGCCTTAAGTAAATAACGACAATCTATACTTTCCATATATTTTCTTTACAATAAAAATGATTTAATTCTCTTTCAGCCACAGGCTCGTGATCTAACACACATTCGGCGAATTTTATTAAATTTATGTACATTAATAGCAAAGAAAATCTTCAAAAATTATTGTTTGAATCTCTTAAAAAATCTTAAAAATTTCAATCACGAAAATCAATCGAAATATACAATGTCGATATTTTTATTCAACTCGAGTTTAAACAAACCGTTTATATCGCAGTATACCATATTGACTAATTTTACCTTTGATCATCTGAGTTTGTTTTGGAGATATAGAAAATTATGATAATGGAGAAATCATACTTAATATACATAACAATTTGCGTGCGCATATTTTGTAACTAAATATCAATCTGATAAATAGATTCAAAAGATATTGTGCCATATTTATATAGCACTTAAAAAATATTTTATCAATAGTTTAATAGCTCTATACTCTGTGATATTTATTATGTACTACATATATATTTTTTCTAAAATTAATACACCTTTGACCAGCCAATTATCCACATTATGCAATCAATTTTCCACTCTTCGGTGAGGCGGCTGAGATTGTTCAATCAATTTTCCACTTTGTGTAATCAATTTTCCACTTCGCGGCGGGGCGGATGAAATTGTTTAATAAAATTTTAACTTTTTGAAATCAATTTATCAAATTTGAGCATTGATGTAAAGTATTATAAACGATCAACCAGAAAGGTACTTTTTGATTTTTATTAGAACAAGACGAGTAAACCAAATAGTGTCCAATGAACTTCGGTCACTAATTATTGCGGCACATTATAATGGGAAAAACTTCACAGAAATTAAAACTTTATTTAATGTGAGTGTTCCAACTGCAAGAAAAATTTATAAAATCTATCAAAGAGAGGTTAGGATATAAACGCTTCCAAAACGGTGGTAACCATACAGCGAAATTTACAGACGAACAGAATGAATCATTTTGTGACATTCTGGAAGAGGATTGTTCGTCCACGATTTAGAGAATTTGTGATCTGTTTTTTGAGAAGCATAATATACGAATCGATAGATCACCTGAAACGCGTCGCTTTAAAGATTTTCACTACAAATTAAAAATCTCCGGCCGATTCCATAAAGTCGCAATGACCCTCAAAATATACCTGTCAGGAAGGAATATGCATTAAACTTTCTAAGAATAACTCATGATCGACAAAAAGTTTTTTCATCGACGCAGACTGCTTTCAAGTAAATATGATATGTCGGTATGGTCGAGAGCTCACAGGGATTCGAGCCACAAGAATCGCTCTGGCTTTAAGGTCTCGAAATTATTCTGTTGCCTGCACGATGTCTTGCGAGGGAATGGTAAATTTCAAAATAAGTGAAACGGCATATAACACTGAACGTTTTCTGGAATATCTCTTAGATATATGTGAAATCTTTCGAGCACGAGAGATTTCAGAGGCCTACCTTGTAATGGATAATGTTCCATTTCATAAAACGGCACTTGTTCAAAATACGATTCGGGCATTCAACCACGTTCCGATCTATTTGCCGCCCATGGCCCATTTTTAAACCCCATAGAAAATCTTTTTTCTAAATGGAAGGGGTAAATGCCTTAGGCCAATTCAAGATCAACAGACGAACTTGTTTTGTCAATTGAAGCATCCATCACCAACCTAACTTCGAATGACTGCCTTGGGTTCTACAGACACATGGAAAGCTGTTTGCCAGACTGTATTCAAAGGTGTCCTGTTGAAAAAAAATATATTTTAATTCTAAATTTTCTTTGTAAAAAGTTGATTGCACAAAGTGGAAAATTGGCTGATCAAAGTTGTAATTACTAGAACAGTGATCTCTTGCCGTAAAACTAACCATTGGTAGTTATTTTTTCAAATTTTTTCATTTTGATTAACCAACATTATTCAAGTCGTTATCGAAAGAACGAGAAAAACGAGAAATGTGGATATGATTGGGTTACCACTTAAATTTTTATCAAGCAATAATGAAAATTTGATCTTTGAAGTCAGTTTTTTTGTGACCAACTACCAGATTAACAAAGAGGCTGATTCAAATCATGACCAATTTCTAGTTTGCAAACAAAATGTATATTGCCGTAGATTTTTTTATTTAAACAATTCTTGCCGGTTTTTACCTATGAGCTAGAACACGTGGAAATTCAAGTCGGACACGTGCANTCAATGCTTAATAAAAAAAATTAATGTAATTTTATATTAAAATCACAATTTTATATATCATATGCCACAACGCGTCTCCCAATCACAATATTTAGGGTCATACCTTAATAGATTTTAGGGTCTGTTGGATATCTCTCTGTATAAATTTTAACTCTAGCCTCATCTATATAAACTTGGACCTTGTTGATAAATCAATGTGAATAAATTTATTCTATCATACAAATTACATGTCTGATAACATAAATATTTTAATTAAAAATTTGTCTCCTTGGACATGTTAATCATTAAAAAAAATTTTAAATACAGTAAAAAATATTCCATATTTATCAATAAAAACTGTTCTTTTATACATTGATTTAAAAATAGACCTATTCGAAAATATTAAATAAATATAAATTTCAATGGGGTATTTAATATTTAAACTTCCCGATTTATACAAATACATTTATTCACGATCATACAACTGTAATTTGTTTTATTATATATCATTAATTAAAAAATTTTATATTTTACTACGCATGTTGAATCAAATTAATAGTGTAATCGAGGCTTTTTATAACTGGGAAATTTAAACTGATATAATTCATTGATGTAAAATAAGAAGAATGTTTATATATATACAGGATCATATTTTCAATATACCATAAATTCCAATTTTATTAAGGAAGTTTATCATAAATATTGATTTGAATCTCTGGCTTTTGGGTCGATTGAATTTAAAACCGTGTCTTTTCATTTATAGAACAAGAGTCACCAAACTTTATGATCTGGAAATATATGTCAGAGGCAATATAATTGATGATTTTCGCTAAAATAAGCTATGTTAAATTGCTTTTAATTTTATCGAATATGGTTTAAATATTCACGGAATATAAAATCATGATTTAATGATAACCTCACATTATTATCATTTTCTTTGACATCGCTCATAGAGGTATACAAACTTGCACCGGTACTTTTGTGGTATAGGGTTTGAGTATTCGTAATTTCGTGCTTAACGACATGAGACATTCATTTAAAAGCTCACATCCCGATTAAGCATTTTCATTTTAACCCTGTTTTGGATTATACACGACTGTAAATGATAAATCATAACCACCAACTCGCCACAATATCAACGCCTTTATAGTGCTGTAACACCTAATTAGCGTTATTTCTCTCGATAATAATTGTTTTGAGTTTCTTTCAATGCAGCTTTTACATTGTGATCGAATTTTATTGTGGTTTTCTTTAAATTACATTTTTAAACTCTTTCATAAAAATCTCTGTATATTCGGATTATGATATTTGATTATGACGATTTTAAAGATATAGAGAGAGACTTTATTCTTATCTATTATCATTTTCACAATGTATTGAAAATGTATCATCAATGTTTACAATGGTTTAAGTTAATAATCTTACAATATCTTGGATATTTTTATTCGAAGATTTGAGATTTTTTGAGTTCGTGATAATATTTTAATGCATTTGTTTTAATATTTATAAATTAAAAAAAAACATTACAATGGAATTAATTAGTTAATATAATTGTATGAATTAAGGTAATTGATTCTAGCATATAGTTATAATGGAAATAGCTAATATTTATATTTTTGTAAGATGATTTTTCTTTGAAAGCATTATATATTTTTCTTTGCTATATTTAAAAACATGAAATATATAGTAATTAAATATATGAAAATGTTAATTTATTTTAATAAGATAACTTCATCAATGACTAGTAAAAAATTATCCATATTAAACTCTTTCTAAATTTCTCCATATCTATATTCAATCTATGTCTATATTTCAGATATCAACAATTATCATTGAGTTTTGACCAGAGCTAATATTTCTCTATATTATTTATTTTCGTTTTCAGATCAATTGTCAGGCAAATAATGAAATACAAATAACAACCTAGAATTATCTTTAAAGAAAAACAATAAAATTTCGATTATGTTTAATAGAAACCATCAAAACCTTCACTTTCTTTGTATGCAAGCTCAAATGCCGTTACGAAATACATACAGGATGTCAACTAAAATGTACCTGCCAACTTGATTATAGAAAAATTTTGTCTAAATAAACGCTAACTCTATGATTTTTTGTCGTTTGTTTGCAGTAATAGGTATATTTAAGCGTATTATGTGTCGTAAAAAAATGAGATTAAACACTTTGGAGCAAAGGCTTTTCATTGTAATATATATTAAGATTAATGTAAGTCACCAAGATATCAGATCTTATCGCCTCAAATTTTGTCAGAAATGTATGTCAGATACGAATACAATTTCAGCCTCAGTTAAAAAATTCTGCAAAACAGGGTCTATATAGGATAATAATCTTGATGATGGAAGCCCACCATGAGAAGAAATTCGTGATAAATTTATAAAATTTGGAAATATTAATTCATAGTCTGAAAAACTCAATTAGAAGAGCATCATGCGGATCGTTGATTTCTAAATCGAGTTTTCATAGTGATTAGTATCAAGCATTTTTAATTTCTTTTTTAAAATTCAAAATCAACAATCTTTGTCTCAAATGAAGATTATTTGTCGTGTATAGATGTCTCAAAGAATGCAGAAATCCTGGAATCAATTGAAATCGATACTGGTTTGATTAGATTTCAGTCGAAGCCAACGCATGACCACACAGATAGTTTGATAGACAAAAATATCGTGTATGGGTAAGTGTGAACTCCTTATAACTCAATTTCCAAAAGTCTATGGCCTAAATATTTACAATGTTAAATACCACATCATAATATTCAGTATTCAAGCTATGTTTTATTGACAGATTTGTAATATCTCATAGTAATACAAATGTTCTTGGTTGTACTTTCATTGCACACTTTAACGCATTTCACAAACAACATGTGAATATAAAGTATTTCATGTAAGATGGCACACGATATCTCCGAGACGATGTAGTTTATTAAATCCTTAATGTATATTTTAATCAAAGAAGGTTTCACCGTGATTAAAGCAAACATTATTGTGATATCATCGGTATGGTACTATTCTCAAAGAATCTTAATTCATGTGTCTTACTTTTGTATGGATATGTTAAAGATAAATATATGCAACGAATGAAGGAAAACAAACAGAAATAATATACACGATCAAAATTGAAATATCTATATATAAATACAGAAATATGTAAACGAGTTATAGCAAATTAGAGTATGTTTCCAGAGATGTCATTCATTCTCGTGGTTGTAATGCAGAAGAGGTTTTATTTTTAATGTATACTTGTCTTCTTTATTATATCTACAAATATTTGCCAAAAATATTTTTTTATGTTTTAGAATGATAATAAATTTGGACAGGTACATTTTGAGACACCATGTGCTAACATCATCACAATTAAAATATCATATTAACAAACAGTCATTTATATTGGCGATTATATTTCATAAATTCTAAATGTCGTTATTGATAATTTCAAAATTAATTTTTTGTAAATATTCCCTCCTTTACAGTCAAATACAATGGATTAAGATGCGTTAACCTTATTGCAGATTCACAAACTAAATGGTATATTTTCTTGATATTTAACATTTTGAATGAATATAAAATAAGAACGAGATATATTTGTTACAAATGATCATTCATGAAGATCCAAAAAAGTCAATATTGTAAATTTTTAAACAATATGCATAATTTAAAATTTCTGTCAATCAATCTTTTCAAATAAATACTCATACTAAACGTTGTATTAATAAACATCTTCCAATAATGATTTCATAATTGGATTACCACATTAGTTGATCCCTTGATTTTATGATCAAATTTGTAACATGCCTTATATCGTTTCAATTAGTTAAAATTGAAACACTAGAGGTGATCATATTCTATAATATAAATCCAAATAATCGATTAACTGATAGAGCTTTGGATAAAAAATAAATGAGTCTGATAAGTTCATCGATCTGATAATCGGTATTTACACCAAAGATGTATACTCAAATTTTTTAACCATTGTTACCCTGTTAAATATATTTCTTTCGAATTTTTTTAATATTCAAATGACCTATCAATGAAATTTAAGTAGTAATTAAATTGAATGTCCGCATTTTCATTTCTTCAGTGAAAAATGATGATTAAAAAGAGATATGACTAATGATAATAAATTATCAGACATAAAACGTGTTTTATCTAAATAGTTAACATATAAAATCACTCAGAAATAATTCAAGTTTTGAAATTTATATTAAATATTTCACAGTTAAAAAAAAATGAATTCCTCAAATTACTATGAATAGAGTTATTAGATAGTGACGTATATTTTTAAATTCTTATTGACTGAAATATGTGTATTATTTTCTGTTGAGTTCAAAAAAACATTCACTGCATTTTTCTAGAAAAAGATTAACAAATTTTGTGGTTGTAATTTGTTAATATTGTATAATAATGCAATTATTCTTTAAAGGGTTTAATTTATCGAAAATTCATCTATTATAAAAACGTTTAATTTCGTGAGACAGATGGCATGTGATAGTAGTTTATTAATAAGATTACTTGAAATTTCCTTAAAACAGAAATGATATTTACGTCATGATAGACGATGTAATGTATCTACAATTTTGTTCGAATTCTATCATTTTCATCGCAGATTATAAGTTTCGGTCCCTGTATTATTCAAAATTTACAGTATATAAAAAAAATATCCAAATCACTCATCATCAACTTCTTTTATGTATATATTAAAAAAAATTTTTAGATCAACGATGTCTATAACTCTTTCTTCTACTTTAATATATCTTTTCTTATTTTCCGATATAGTCATTATGACAACCACAGGAGTTTAATATTGTTTAAAAACAAAATAAGCCAAGTATAATTGACTGTATATAAAATAATTAAAAATCAGTGTGTACAGGTGGTTTCACGTATTAAATCATGTAATCGGTCATAAATAACGTCATTTGTGTGAAAGATTTTATCTAGGGAAAAGTTCCTGGTTTTTTAATAAACTAGTTCAAATGGTCATTTCTAGAATCAGTCTATTTCCAAGGCGTTGCAATCCCAAATAACAAATTCAAATTCTATATCCAAACCTTTGTTATTGTCTAAAATTTCATGTCTTTAGTTCATGAAGCCCATATTGCATTTGGCAAACTTATCAATGACGATATAATATATAATTCATTTAAAATGCAACGGCACTACGAATCTAAATATAATTTTAATATCTCCTAAAATAGTATGAAAGAATCCGTAGTATTGACCAACAATCAGACATATAAAAGTTAACTGATAATTAGTCTAAATACATTGATATTGGTATTTTTCTTATACTTATTCATAGATATATACCATCAAAAAATTAATTATCGCGCTTTTAGAAAGCCTCTCGTAAATTTATTTACGCGAAGGAGATTTCAAAATTTCATTTGGTGTATCCCATTTTATATCATAAAAATTGGTTAATACGACACATTTAACTGTAATGCTTCAGGCGGGTTGTTATGAGATCAAGGTATATATCTTTATATATCGTAGTAAATCGTTATATTTTTCCATTCGATTTAAAGCTACCGCTACAAATTAGTGGCCGCGCAATTAAAAAAGAAGCCAATACAGTTTCGATTTAGCTACCGATTTTTTGGACCTGCGAACCATAAGATTGGTTCCCGTAAACTGAGGCACAGTTCAACATCCGATGAATAGCATCAGACAGTAATGCGTTTCATTATATTATCTTCTCTCTGGATCAGGAAACTGCCTTCAAATTTTTAGACGTAATTAGAAACCTATTCGACCCAAACAAATGCCTAACCTGAAGAAAAAATTGCTAGCCCTATTCTGAATGACCAGACGCGTCAGAACATCACGGCTCTTCGATATAGGTGGCCTCGGAGGCCGAAAGCCTTATGAGCTTCTTTCCTAGATACGATCGTTAGCTTGCGCGAGGACACACTTCCTATCTCTTGTTTTAAGAACTCTTCCTTCATATAATGTAGAAAGATGTCCGAATGCTACCAGCGCGGGAAGAATTTTCAGACCTCGACCAATTAGACGTACGAGCAGACCAATTCTGGCAGTTAAATCATCGAATCATGGCAAAGGAACTCTTAAAAACACTGGCGCAGGACGTTTTGGCGCAATGGGGTATATCCTTAACTATGCTTTATCGACCGCGCTTTGGTCATGAGCGTTTGGGGCCATTTTTTGTAGGGATTATATGTTGCCGGAAATCCTTCATTGTTGTTTAAATAACGTTGTGTTTACATAATGTAATTTCAGTAAAAATGAGGGTATGACATTATGGCGCAGAGCGTTCTTTTAAACCTGTCTTTAGTCTCTAGAAGAGAACTAGATAAATTTTCACGGAATATTATTTGCGCCAAATTTTGGTGTTGTCACTAAATGGCGTTAACTATATAATCACCATTAAAACTATGTAAATATATTCGTAGTTCAATTTGAGCAAAAAAACATATTTGAGGTTTTGGCACAGAGCGTTTAAATGTTTTCTTTTAACTGAAATAAATTTAGCGTAAGAGATTTATATGATATTTTATTGTCACCACCTTTATCTAAATAATTTTTGGGGTGCAACATTTAAATTTTTTTCATAACATTTAATTATTTTCGAAAATTGGGGTTTTAATGATTTATTTCAAAATAGTTTCTCATGGATCCATTTCCATGAAATTTTATACCATAATACATGCGATGTATTTATAAAAAGATCAGTAATTTTTGACTATAATTTGAATAGTTTAATTGTGCTCAACATCAATAAATTTACAAAAATTATCAACATAAACGTGTACATCAGTCAATGAAGATTAAGAGGCAATAAATATCTTATTAATTTGCTGTCATACTCTAAGATGAACATGTCATGGAAATACGCCTGAGTAGTATATAAATGATGGAGTGGCTATTGCGGAAGAAATTACAAACTGATCAGACGCATCACTAAAATAAACTATGTACAACTTATTATATATTATTTATGTTTACATATGCAAAAAAACCGGCAGATTGATGCAGAAAATAGGAAACTAATATAAATGCCAAATATAAATATCATTTAACCTTTCATAATTTAGAGCCTCTTTATATATATGTTTGTTTTAAGGTTAACACTCATGATATTAACTAATCAAAAAGGGGTTCAAATCGATCATTCTATTCTATAACAATCACTGAACAATATATTTCGATAGAATATACAATTTTCACTTATGTGTAACAAAAATCGTTTCTACAAAACAACCCATTTTATACTATCATTTTCCAAAGTTTTATTTATTAATTATAATCTGAGATATGATACCTATTTAATAAGTGTAAATGCATTTAGAATGATTTTAATGCATCGTTTTTCGATCCACATTTGGAATTTTTTTGAATTTTGATAGCTCTGTTGGTATCCAGATTCACTGTATTTTACATATTACATCAATTAATGAAAAATCCTAATTTAATAAGGTTTCTATATTATAGGATATGTTTGCCAGTTAATATAAATCCATTTAAATATCACACAAAATTACATATATAATTTAAAATTTAAATAAAATTGCTGTATTCTCTTACTAAAACTGTGTATTATCGAGAGAAAAAAATATTTTATATTTGTGGCAATCAACACTTCGCTAAAGATTGAACAATAGAATAATTAATACATGGCTGATAGCCACACCATTTTGATTTCTAACTGCATATATTACTGCTAAACCACCCTTATGTCCATGATCAAAGACAAGTAACTAAAGATATTTGGAAAATATACAATTTTTAAAAACTAGTTCCTTAGAGAGATTAAGTATTTTCATCATGACAATTACTCCCTAAAATATTATTCAAACAATCATTAAATTTTTTTAAAATATATGTTGAATATTATTTTGATTGTCGTAAATGAGGCTTAATTATATTAAATCTTAGAGGCGGTTCATGTGATAAATCATATTTTATACAATGAGTTATCGAATTATTCGTATCATATAATGCACCCCTAAATTTTCAAGATAATTGTATTTTCTCCATATAGAAGCCGCAGAATTTAACTCTGAAAAATCCTATATCTTATAATACAAAAAGTACATTATATGGTCACAATTCATATATGAACAAGATTGGAGTATAAGCCTCAGTGATCAAATGGTCAGAAAACGCCGCAGCATTATCACCGGAATGTTCGGTAAATATATTCTGATAATGTCATTGGAGGTTATACATGTTATTAATGTTATATTATCGATCATACAAAATAGATAACCATTATAAATTACTTCTAAATATGATCCGATTCATTTGGTATTTGAGTTCATTTCTAAAAATATCATTTTAATTTGATCATTGATTCTGAAAATATAATATTTATTTGAAAAAATTTTATCCAATTATATAAAAACACTCTATTATCTGAAGTGTTACGAATAGAGGGTAAAACTAGTTAGATAATACATGTCATATAGATACACACCATAATCAGGATAATGGATAATAACGTTAGAATTAAATATAATTTATAATTAGTTGTTAGTTTTGGATTTAAACATGAAGGGATGCATTGTCAGAGAAGTGGGTTTGTTAATAATTTTTTAACATTTAAAAATTGAAATCCAACAGGAAATATCTTCGGATTTGATAAAAGACGATGAATTTCTCATAATTAAATGGAATATCATAATATATTCTTTATAAATGGTATGAAAATGATTTATAAATTCATTAATTAATGATATTGTAAAAGATCGAAGTAGAAATTTGAGCCATTATTTAGTTTCTGGTCTATAAGATGAGGTTGTTTTTAATTCGAAAACCGCGCGTTTATTCAAGATGGGGCTAAATTGTGATTTTTACAGTTAACCATTCTCATGAATCAATTCAAGGGTATATTGCAAATATTTGAAATCTGGGCCTTTACATCGCTTCTACTTTTATATGTATTAAAAAGGAATTTTTTGAAAATGCAACGATGCAGCTTATACGATGGCGCGCTATATACAATTAATAAATGAAGTAATAGACCTTTCTCCAAAAATCCCAAATGATTTAAAACAAGATAAAAAAACTAGAAATAATGATCTAAAAATACATAAAGCTAATTTTAAATCACAACTTTTATAAATTCTGTTCAAATATGAAAAATTAAAAAAAAGTGTATTGAATATAAATATACCGGATCACATGCTTTAGGTCTGAATATCGAAAAAAGTAGGACGGGATAAATCAATAAGTTAAAGATGAACGAATTTGATATTGACATAACAATTAATGAGGCCATTATTACTCGTTATTAAATTATCAATGTTAATAGTATGTATTTAATATCGTTTATTATTTATCTGATGAAAGTTTCAAGAATATCCGAACTAATGTTCTAATGAATCAAAAAAACATTCTATTAAAATTATTTTGATCATTTTGTTAAGAAAACTATTGGTAATTTATTATCAAATTAATTTGATAATTTTGTCATACTTTATATTTTTTTATATTTTAATTACCCAGTAACCTAATAATTCTTGCAAACTACTCAATTTTAGTATGCCTAATCAAAAAAGAATTGAATTCCCCCAGAAAATTAATCATTTATATTTGTCATCTTTCTTAACTATAAATA
>JWZT01000542.1:95554-114765 GCA_000827895.1 Thelohanellus kitauei
ATGAAAATTGAAAAATTTTCGAGAACAATCGAGGATTCCTTTGGCTTTTTTAAATTATTTTAATATCATGGGCAATTATATGCTCATTATGAACATATTTGAAGATAAATTTTTAGTCTGATACAAACAATAATTGATTATTCTAATATAGAAGGGGTTTTATCTAAAGATAAAAAATGAATAGATGATCAGGCGTACGATTGTAAAAATTTGAACAGCCTGGATGAGGCGATGCTGCGTGAAAACCTAATTATGACTATCTATACAACATAACTTTTGTTCAAAGTGGGAAAATACGTAAAAGCATCGTGATAATGAATTAGACATATTTATAAGCGATATTGGCGAGTCATTTATGGTTTTGATGAATCAAAGGCTTAAAAATCATGTATACAGACATTGGAAAATCATTTTAAGATTTTTTTTAACGATTTAATGAGTAATAATTTTTCGCTGCCATGGTGTTTCCAAAAAAAGAATTTGACACTATATCAATTTCTCGGCTATATCAAAGTATTTTTGTTCATTTAATGAGATGTATGAAATTCACAAGATTTTTAAAGAATCTAAACAGAAAATATTTAATTTACGTATGCCAATATACATAATAATTTTTTCTCTTGATTTTGTGATCCAATTGAAGAATCTCTTTGTCATTGGTATCTTTGAGAGAATTTATTCAGATTTTCGAATAATGACAAAACGTCATGTAAAAATAGGAAATCAAATTCAAATGACAAGTTTGTATGTACATGAAAGTGGTTTGAATTCAGATGTTTAATGGGATAATAATGAAATACCAAATATAAAAAGTACGAATTTCGCAAGAATTAAAATTAGTTGTCTATGATTTATTAAGATAAGCTATTGCCTTTTAGGGATCTGATTAGTAAACCAAAAGATTATATTTTTTTATAAAGAAAAAGATAATATACGTATGTATAAATTATTTTTCGTAATTTATGATATTTATTTTTTGATAAATAAACCAATAAATACCTTTACAATATTTCAAATTGATATATACCTTACATTTGAGAGAGATATTAATATAGGAATATCTGAATCGCCGAAATTGTAAAAATATTTTCATTGAGAAATATTATTAATAAGCTAAACCTTGTCTAACTGCTAGATAATATATGGGTATATTTAAAAAGACTTCGATTTTGGATAAAAGAGTATTAGTCGACATTCATCTGCTTAACCACATCAATTGATCACTATAATTTACCAGATTTGTGTTACATTTAATAAAAATATAAACAAAATTTGTATATTATTTATAAATTTTGTTTATATTTTTATCTGTAACATAAAGACCATATTAAATATAAATACCGAAACGCAGTTTTCAGCATTTTTATGTTGAGGATATTTTAAAGTATTTGTGCATGTTTTTTGTTTTTAATATCTAAAATACATCATTTTTTGTTTCAAATCCAATTTTTTTGATGAAAATATACATAAATTTTCAAATAAATTTAATTCATGATGTTGTAGAGGGTGGCACTGTTCACTTTAATTTCGAATAAAAAAGACGAACATTCACTCGTTCGCTTTTCGAATGTTCTATTTTTTATAGAATAAATACAGTCAAAATTTGTGAAAATCTTCATGCTGAAATGTTTATGACGTAGCCGAGTATATTTACCAATCTAATGTGTTGAGTTTAATATTAATATTTTAGTTAAACGTTGTATCTGCGTAAAAAAATATTATTTCTATCCTATTATCATTCAAAATTTATGATATTTTCCGAAACTCAAACAGAGAATTTTATTGTATTGAATTTTTACCAGCAATGACAAAGTCAAACGTGTTATTATATTTAACTTCTTGAAAGCTTACTCAATGCTCTCAACTGTCATTTACTATATTAAATTAGTCTTGTGACATGGTATTATCTAATATATAACATTATTACAGTTATACATCATATCAATATATGTGAATAACATGTTTGATAATAGCAAGAGCCTTATTTACTCATATGTGTAAATTATATCTAATTCTTATTGAGGACGTCATTTAAAGTGATTTGATACGATTTGTATGCAGTAATAATGATTTTGATAATTCATATTTATTGTAAAAATTTCACACTATTTACTCAATAACTAATATAATTTCAATGAAAAAATGGTAAAGCCATAACACAAAATTTTTTAAGTATATGAAGTGAAACGTCAAAGAGTATCTAGGATTCTTCTAACATATTCAAATTTCAGTCCAATAAATATAGATTCGAATATATTTCTATATTCATCAAAAATATTTAATAGATTTCTTGACGATAGTTATATTTATAAGAATTTTCAGAGTAAAAGGCATCATTAATACAATAATTTCTAGTATTAACATCAAATTTATTAACCGGTTACTATAAAACGAATAAAAGATTCTTAGGATCCTTATAACTGTGAACGAAATCCAGTATGATCGTAGAACCAGGTTATGTATGTTATGTGAATATAATTAACATATTAATGCTATCTGATGTATCTGGCACTTCAACAACCAACATTATTGAGTCAATACTTTATACAATGCTATCGAATACACATACTACATTCCATTGGTGTCTTTATGATGGAATTTAATATATTCTACACTTATTAATTTGAACAAATCTTTCAGACCTAAGTCTTAAATGTCAAATAAGTCTATAATTTACTTGTTAAATAATCTATAAAATAGTTATTTATACTAAGTTATTGTGACATTCAAAATAGTTCGATTCTCTGAAATTTATTGTTTATTCTAGAAAGTTAGAAATAGACAATTTATTAATAAAGCTTTTCTATCACTTATCATCTATAAATCATTCTTACATACTCAAAATCAATTTACTTAATTAATTATTGATGAATCTATTGGTTTGTTTGTTTGTTTTGGATTTATATTCTGTTGATTGAAGTATTCTATTTTTTATTGATTTAATGAATCATGTTGATGAAATTTTTAATCGAACCGTCGTTTAGTTTGAATCATTTATAATATAAATTTCCTAACACAATAGTTGTCTATGATAAAAAAATATTAAGAATTTTAAATGGATGTTGCAACTTTATTTACATATTAATTCTAATAAAGAAATAATTATTCACTAAAATGGCTTACGTTAAAAATATATCTATTTTTCTATCATGTGGTTTCGACTAAATAAAATTGAATATCATCGTAACCTGGTCGATTATTTGATGAAATATTCATATAAATTACATTTTTTTACAAATACCAGCTAATGTAAATTGACAAATTATTTTTGTAGATCTATAAATCAATAAATATAATTGATTTTACACCAATGTCTTTTGCGAGTTTTCCAATCGTTTTACAATTTTTCCTCTAGATCACATTTTTAATTTCATTGTGATGAATTGAGATAAAACAAATAGGGTGATTAATTTAAAATTTGAGAATATCATGTATGCACGAGAATGTCGAAAATTAACATTGTATAAATTTGTTTACAGGTGAGATGTTCAAATCTAAAATTGATAAAATATTCTACAGTATAGATAGTATTCTTGATAACACTTAACTATTACAGCCATATCTATTACTATTACCTAAATCTAAGAATAAGAGAGTGCCATTAAAATTGGTGAAGCCAAGCCCATACTTAGAGCATTTGCTTGAGAAAAATATTAGTAGTATTAAATTTTTTCCAAAAATCAATGGAAAGAACAAACGAAAAAAGATGTATTTAAGGCATAATTAAAAATAAATAGAGATATACGTAAATATATTAACAAAAATAAAACTAAAAAAACAGATTTGCTGCACAGTTTTTGTTATAAAACCACTGTAAATACATACAAAAAAGCGATAATTTTAAAAGAATAATAGATAATTTTTATTAAATTATATATAAAACGTAACCAGAAAATATTAAGTAATTCAAAAAAAGCATTTTAAAATATTAAAATTTAATGATATCATGAACATTGAGAAAATTTTAGGATTAAATAAGTATTTTAAATGTCTGGCAACCCCTTTTGAAATATTTTTTAACGGATGGCCAGTATGCCTTTACGTTATTTTTATGTGCACCACTCTATGGGTCCTAGTGTGTTATTAAAAACCTACTCTAAAACACAAGCTATGGTTTACAGTTTCATGAACTTACGGCGGATTCACTGGAAGTTGTTCTAAACCTAAATTATCAACAATAGCAAACCCTTGTATGAGGCAAATCCATCTGTGTGAATAAGGGATCCTTCCAAAACATGTCTAAAATCATTCATGGTATGCATACCTCATAATTAATTCTTTCGATGCGTCAGGTTTTCTGTTGGTTAAGCAGATCACAATACCAATCTATGATTTATTCAAGAACATTACTTTTGACTAAACCTCGTACATACCAATGACCCCACGTTGAGGTCTCAGTAAATAATGGCCTAAAGTTCCAAATTTAAATTCATACCTCGGTTATTCATGGCTCGCTGAAATCACCGATTCATCAATTTGAATATTTATTCCTGGTCCATCCAACGTTAGGTTTAAGTTATATAGTTTCCATGAGCAAATCTAACAGTTATCTCAAACTTAACATTTCTAAATAATTTAGTCATATTTGCCGATTTCGTTGGCGATATCGACAGAAATGATGATATCCCTATTTGATATTTGGCCAACATACGAAGAACCCAGGTTAATTTCTTAATCGGGGTTTTACAGTCCTTTAGGAATGAGCCTGATCATTAGTGACTGATCTCACCAGATCTTATTTATTTCGTCTTATTTCACCTTTTTCAGACGATATTGATCTGATAATTAGCTTTAGTTTATTAAATAATCTATGAATCCATACCTTATCGGAAATATCATTTACTGATGTTGGACCATTTTTTGGGAACAATATTCGCACAGCATCTCTTCTGGCAGTATTCCACCATGCCGGAGAAGTCAACTAGAATTTACGTCGTCAGAAACAGTTTCACTAAATGTATCGACATCCACCATTACGCCGCAAGTTTCGCGCCTACGCATAGAAGTTTGGTCAAGTTGAGACTACCCCAATATTGTATAAAAACAAAATTCAATATCCTAAAACAGCCAAGAAGTTTTCATTATTGAATCTATTCTGTTTCTAGTAAATGCGCAAAGCATAACTCTTCTAGCGTTATAAATTACTTTTTGTAATGATCAATATACATTTTTAATGATAATCTAAATTTTCGGCTGAAAACGGAAAATTTTGTATTAGGAATTAGTATAGAACCAGCGGTTATAAATGTATGTTTTTATGATAGAGAGTTTTGTATTTAATACAATCTTCTAATAACATATTGAAGCTAGAAAAACCATTAAATATCTTTTAAAACGAAGATCGCATATGTAGGATATGAACTCAAAGAAAAAGACAATATTCACTACATACTAGGTTTAAAGATTCCAAATTCTAAAAAATGGTTAGAAATGGTTCTATATTAAAAAGATCTCCTTTATCAATGGCCTTTGAGTGTAAAACTGCCAGATTTATCCGCTACCTGGTTTTCTTTAGGTCTTAAAAACTTTTAGGTCAAAAAATACTTTTTTATTAATTATGAATATATTTGAGGTATACAGTCTGGGATTAAATGAAAACAATAATTTTCAAAATTTAACCAGGATATATGTTTACATAGATCAATATGAACATAAAATATATATAACCATATATTTGGGATTAAAGAAAACGCTACAAGAAATGCATGACTGTAGGATTACTTCATGGATATTTGGTCAATGAGGCATTTAACAGCTATAAAATGATATATCAATTAATACTTCAAAATTCATGTATTGTTTCAGCATTCAGGAGATCTTATAAGGGATCAGCCAAATCGATTCAGAAAAGAAGTGCATGATTAGTCTAAATGTCGACATATTTTCTATTTATGGCCGTAAATTCTATGATTTATTTTCTTATTTTTGACGGTTCAAATTTTTTTTGTTTTTTAATAATACTTTTCTATAAAAAATAGGTTTATTGTATTTAAGTAGTGTGGGCACGAACCATAGATTTCATTCATTTTTTATTGTTATTTTTAAATATAAACGATTTTTTCATATTTTGAATTATTTTGATTTAGTTTGCCTTCTTTGGATTATAGTAACAACTCTAATGGATTATGACTTTATGAGCAATCATTCAAATATAAACATTATTACTGAGTTCATGGAGAAGTCAAAATCAAATGATTTGTCTAGACAGATGGAAGCAGTTTCTAAATATATAAGGAATTTTTGGAATCGTCATGAAGTCGTCTTTGATCAGTGGTTTATTTGATATTTTTCACAAGGTCTTTTAGACGAGTTCAAAAGGATGAGTGAGGCTAAACCGTCTGAACAAGGATATCAAATGAATAAAAGGTTATTTTTTGATGTATTTTCATTCATATATGACACAACCTTTTTGATTGATGACACTAAGGCCATATCGTTCGTCGAAATCTTTCTTAAATTTATCAAATCTAAAGACCCTCACCCACTTTGTGATCAATATAAACTGATTGATTGCATCCATAATTGTATCGAGAATAAAAACAATGCGGTAGTGTTTATTAACGAAAATGGAATGTTTAATTTCTTTACATATTTCAAAGAAAAGAATGCAGGTTCATCTTTAAGATTTTTGAAACTGTGCCAAACAGTCTACCGCATAGATCATTCCTATTGCCTTTCTTTAAAACAAGAAAAGATTACGGAAAGCCCTAACGAACTTATCATAAAATAAAAAAAATGACTAGAATCAAAGAGATCGCCGTCATATTGTTCCAGGTTTTCGTGATGATCTATCGTTTTTAGATTATAGCAAAGATCGAATTCGAAATTAATTCGTTTTAAGGAGCTACAGTGTGGTTATCACGGCGCTATATGTACATAAAAGGAGATTTTATTTCCATATCTTGTCTTGTACATATGTGGATCAGACTTTTAAAAGGTTCAAGAAATAAATTTCAAATCGATAAAATGAATAAATTGATTTTTGTCGGCACGATTTTTGCAGCAGATCTGAACGAAAAACTCGAAGAAATCGAACATGGAACTAAAAAAAATTCAATTATCCAAAAATTAAACGTTTCAATTATGTGTAATTTATTTTGCCTTGATCGCCTGTCGCACCCTTAATAGAAGATCGAACTTGAGGTTAATCATGGAATTAAAAAAATTTCACGTCTCATTTAAGTACAATATTCTCTACGATTACCTTGCCATTCAGTCCATTGAATACCAATTGTTTATCCTCCATTATTACATTAAAAGCCAAATTACATTAGGGTTAAAAGTTTAACTGACCGAAGAATCTATCGAGGATATAATCCCTAGTTTAGATGAATATCCTCAAATAAGTAATATTGTTTCATTCACAGTCCTTTATCCTTCGTTCATAACCAGTCATTTACTTTTGAAAATCGTTTATCTCCCTTTATTTGTGCAAACAACACCACCCACACGTTAAACCAAGATCAAAAATACATTGCGAAATTTAATGAAAGACCTGAGTGATGAGTCATATTTTATAAAACTACAAGAAAGCAGAAATTTATTCGATATTGAAGATCTAAAAAGTACCCTTCATTCTGTGATAAACCTCGATTTCATAAAAGACGTATTCTTGAAAACCGAGTCATATATTCTCAATGATTTTCAAAACAAATTACCCGAGCATAAAATCAATGTGAATGAATATAAAACTACAGCAGAGCCCTGTCAAGAAAAATCCATTCATTCGATGAAAATAAATGTCTGGACACAGCCTGTGCAGAGTAATATCTTTGTCAGATTCATCCAGGCGATGAGTCCACGTTACAAAACAATATTGATAATTTTGAGAGTATATCCGATTGAACATGAATTCCTGACACATCTGCCATATTAAAGAAGTTAGATAAATTTTCTTTTCCACCTCTATTGAGATGGTTAATGGTGATTTGCGAAATTAAATTTATTTTCGGTGATATCAATTTGAAATCAGAATACATGAACCATTAGTTTTAGCCTATGTTATTGTTTTTTATATTTTTATGACTTAATTTTATGATAACGCTGTAATTTGGTCAAACATGCATAAAGTCAATCTATAAACCATTACTAAGCATTTGAAAAATAGATTTAAATATACGTGTTGAATAGAGATGAATATTCCTTAAAACACATTATGTAGAATATGCGTACATCTCCATTAAAAACTGTTGAATCATTGGCGATCACAGTCAGATATATTTGTGGTTGTACGTTATTATTTTGTCAGTATATAAAGATTATAAAAAACGATTTTTTATTCGTGGTGTTGTATAATTATCTCCATTTTTGCTATCTTTTGAAATTTAATGTCTGTTGATATGTCTGACTCGATGTAAAATAATTTTTGTTAATTTATAGGAATGGGATGGTTTAGTGGTACTTTCACAGTATTTGAGATGTTTAAACGGCATAAGGAATAGATGAAAGCTTCTAGTGTGGTTTGTGTAAACACCGTCAATTTATGCTTATCTCACATTCCATTTTGGGGGTTTTACATATGATTTGGATAGTTTACATCATTTCATGTTGCGAATTTCAGATTTTTATAGGTGAACATTCAAAAGTTCTAATGGCCTGTTTTTTAAGAGAAATTAAATGATAAATATTTGAAGGACTTTTTGTTGTTGGGATCGTGCAAATATCGTTAAACGACTTCTGAAATATTTATCAAAAATGTAAGCTCATTTGCTAAGACCATAACTGATAAAATCTATAGAAAATTTAATTTAATTTTTATTACAAAACTGCAAAATGATGAAATTTTGAATGTCCATACCATTAAGTCGAAGATTCAAAAACGATTTATCGCATAACTTCATATTGTTTGTGATTTTTTGATGATTTTCGTTTGGGCTATGATCGACTTACAATTTTCATGCAAGTCGTTATATAATGTGATTTATTGAATCGAAATTTGAATAATTCCAGATATTATGACATCTACGATATTCCACATTTTTTAATTTTTACAAAAATTTGCTCTTCGTTTTTTGCTAAGGTGTTAAACCAATAATATAATAACTGTTTATCTATACTTGCATATGTGTCTATACTTTAATAAAATGAGTTTTAGATTATGATAATATGGTAAAAATAGTATGATACCTATTGTTTAATAGATCGTGCGCACTCTAATCTATTCATTGATCTTTGTAGGCCTATTTATTTTTCCTTTTACAAATTTTAGTACGCTTTCATGCATTATTTGGAATATATCTAATCAACTATAAGGTATTTGATTTCCGAGTGAAGTTTAATAAGGTTTAAAATCATTCAGCTATACTTATGTTTTACTTTGTGGAGTTCACAGTTTCTCATATGGATACATCATCCAAACAGGGTTAAATTTCAATTGAATAAGACTTTTGATTGTCCTGATTATATTAATTATTATGTCTTGATTCTCATCGATATGAACTTTATTACTATTTTTACCTTGATTCCAGGGGATCTTAATTCTTCTTCAACTATTTCCATTAAATCAGAATTATATCTCGCTCCATTTCTACTCATACAAGTTATAGTAACATTTTTATTCTAATTTTTTCTTAATACATTGTCTTTCGAATCAAATTAAATTTCTATGATTCTCTATTGTTTATTTATTGCTTTATGGGTGAAGATTCCTTTATAGAAATCATGCATAGACAAATTTTATGAATAGATATGTAAAGAATGCTTAAAAAATTAAATTTGACGAGATGTATGAGGTAAGTTGCAGGGAGATATTCTATGCCCCATCTTAAGATGGATAATGTATATTATACGGTTATCCGATCATTTCGGTCAATAATCATTTAAACATATTTTAGAAAATTAAAGAGATTAATATATATTTTTAATATTCTTCTCATTATATTTTTACCTTCTAAAGCATCGCGTTGTGTTTTAGCATGACCCTAATTATATGAGACGCCGTTGAAAACATGTGGATTCAAAAAATCTCTTTAATCAAATTCAACTGGTCTGTTTTCGATCTTTCGAGGCTGTCTTCACGATATATTGCAGTTAAGATAAAAAATATTTGTTATTCAAATGATTATTTGCGATGAAATGGGAGATATACCTTCTATTGGATAGATGTACCTCAAATGAATTAAAGTATTCCTTTGAAAAAGGCCACTCCTGAAATGTGATATCATGGGAAAAACCTAACGAATAAAGGTTCGAATATAATTTTTGGGTTTTTAAATGAAATAAAAAATTGAGGGACCTGATCTGGAAACCAAGAATGTCAAATATAAATATTTATTTTTTGTACTTTGAATGTTTCAATGTTCAGGATCATATTTGCGCTTACTCCGTTTGCAATGTTTATGTTTAAACTCGGTTCATGGAGGTGTAAACCGGTGCATTGTTGCATTAGGGAATGAACTTTACATCCACCAAATAGTGATAATGTCCACATGCAATAATCTCTTAATCGATGGCATGCCGAATTGGCACTCTGCACACGCTCCAGTAGAGCATGACTTGCACTTGCTAAATATTCACCCAGTAGCCTCTGCTCTCGAGGCTATTGTACAAACCGTCGTTTGTTTTCTGGAAATAACCGTTTTCAGTTAAATTTCTAATAATTAAGTTATGTAAACTGCTTTCATTTGTAGTATTTTTCAGATGTTAGAAATCAAAATCTGATAGTAGTTCATGATATGTTTGTAATTCTATGATTTAATTTATGGTATTTTAAACAATAAATCATGCTTTTTAATGTGGAATCAAGATGTAAGTATCATTAAATCCTAGAAAGTGACATTTCATCAATATTTATTCTGGTGAGTTGAGATTAAATTACATAAATTAATGTATTTATGATTGAACATTGTTTTTAGCTAAAATTGGCAAAGTGTATTCTTGGCCACCAAACGAAACACCCCATATATTAATTGATTGCCGTATTAAATTTATGACCTTAATTATTTTCTCAAACCATGATGTTCACTCAGTCGGATATAATCCTTCAGCCAATGAAATGAAACATATTTTCCTCAAAATATGGTTTTACGCTTTATTGAAATTTTCTCTAGAATGTTGAACAGTAGTAGATTTGAATGGAAAATAAATAAAATGTTTTTTTACATAATGAATCATTTGGTCATTATATTAAAATTTTTACACGTCATACTAATTATGTAATAGTCACTTTTTTATATTTTTGCGAAAATTTAGTTAATCCTTAATTTTATTATCGTATGGATTTTGCGCAATTGGTTAATTCAGAGTCCATATGGAGCCTCAGTATGACTTAGTCTTTTGATTCGAAAAATTAAGTATTCTCTTAATAATTCTCAAAGTTTCCATCATTCTATATATTGAATATCTTTTTGACAATGTTAACGTATCAATCGTTTCAGAGGACATGTATGCAAAAATAATCATTAAACTCTCTAAAATAAAACAGATGATCGTATTATCTCAGTTTTACATGGTTAATTCAAAACGAATTGTACAAATTTTCGAAAAATTTTATGATTTTGAAACAAAAGTAACAAAAATTATAAAATTTTATTATTTATCAAAATGAATTCGTTTAACCGCATCTTCATTTATTGTTTTCTCAAATATTGATATTCTTATATTTATTCGTTTCTATTAAAAATTTGTAATATTAATCTTTCATATCATTTGTTTGGTAAAATTATTTTAAATTTTTCATCTACGTTTACACATTAAATAAACTAATCAAGGAAATATTTGCTGTAATTATATATCGATGCCATATTTTACGTCCATTGAACCATAATTCTTAGAAAACAAAAATATAGGTTTATCAACTCAAATAGCCTGTGGATGAAGATGAATCGTATTATATTTGAAATTATTACTTTCAATGAGAAGAATTCTAGATTTGGCATTTACTGATTAACAATTTTGATCATATATATTAGAAGTTTGAATGTATGACGTTTGATTTCTAGACTTTAAAATAGCCGATGAGTGCGTGTGGAGATATTATCAAAATATAAAAATTTAATTTTAAGGTTTATAGGCGATAAATTTTAGTTGCTTTTTATTCATTTATATTAAGCTTTTATCATGTACAGTAGAGCACATTTATAGCTGTGTCAAATTATTTTTTTTGAATATATTCAGCTATTATTAGTTATCGGCGTAGTTTGTTGGGATATTTCTATTGTAGGTGTTTAGTTTTTTAAAATACTGTACAATAAAATATCTTTCATTCGATTGTCGTTTTTCACGCGTGACTAAATCATTTCAATCAAGGGAAAAATTTTTTACAAATAAAATCAAAAAAAATCATTAAAAGGATTCTCTAAATGCGCTCTTGGGGATAAACTCGTCGATTCTCTGATCCAGCCGGCGCAATCCGTTTCATAAATCTGAGTGCATGTGTAGAGATGGTTTATTAGAGAGTATTACATTCGAAGATACTGATGTCTGACTTTATTACAGTGCTTCGCTTCGAGTTTAGCAGCCACATCAGATTAAATGTTACGATTACTGATGAGTAAGTACGATTTTATGCTCTCGAGGCTCCAAAACATAACTGTCTTCTGTTAAAGATCATCATAGTGTGGAAAATTTTGCATACACACACGTACAAATTCACAGAAATCAAATTTGTAGATTGAGGCATCAAATATTTTTTATTCCTTCATACTAGCCACAAGTATATAAGATTCAGCTGTTATTCTCACAGTGTTAGACTGTCATAATATCGGCATGAGTATCTTCGATAGGAATACTATCTTATAAATAATCTTTATAGCCTCCACCCAGATCATGGAAACAGATTGGGGTGGCTTGATCAGCGAATCTACAAGTTTTTAAACAAAAGCGGCGACAGAGAGAATTTTTTTAAACAATTTTTTATTAATTTATATTTGTTAAAAATAATTGGAATATTTTGAATGAAAAATTGTATTTATCATCTTCATTAAATTAAAAGTTATTATACATTTTTATGAGCAATTATTGCAGCTCTTTTGGTTATTTCTGTATTTTTCATGGCCATTAATGAATAACGGAATTAATTAAACAGCACTTTTCATTACTTTCTATGTCACATTTTTTTAGAAATGAAATCACAAATGTTCATTTAAACTAAATGTTCATTAATACTCCCGATATTAACATCAACAAATTGAAATAAAAATTTTTCTTATGCTTGATTAAATGAATTTCATTTATTTTTTTATATATAATAATCATAATGACGAAATGAATGTTTTTACCTTCAGAAGCAATATACATCCAGGAATCGGTCGATCATTTTAGTGAAATCAAAAACCGTTAACTTAAATTATCTTTAAACATCACTATGATGAATCAAGACATAAACAGTTTGCTAAATTTTAAAATTTCTCAAAATAATAAGCGTCAATCGGCTGTAACATACATATAGTGCTTTATGGTAAAAAATCGATTATATAATTGATACGATTTTCGTTATAAAAAAGTGTCTCATATTTTTCAATGGGAAGTAAAATTTTTCTTGTCATTTTACGAATCTGTTTATCGATTTCCCACATTTAGTTTTCGAAAATATAAAGTGTGATCATTTGATTTTTAGTCGCATGATAATTAACTCCATAAAAGTGTTTGTTTGAACACATAGAGATTTGAGATGCTTGCATTTGATAACAGAATGCCTTTTTTCTCCTCAAAATTTTAGCGTAAAGTAGAATCATCAATCTTTATTTTATGAATTTTCTGCCAATAAAGGATTCTCTTTTGAAGTCGAGTGTTTTGTAGGATAGTGATTTTTTTAAAAGCCCTCTGTGATATTGTTTATAAATATCTATTTCACTATAGATATCACTCCTTTACTGTCATTTATTTTTGTAGCTTTTCTCCTGGAATGACATATTTATACAATCTTCTTCTAGAAAACTGCGTTATGGAAATTTGAGTGTATCGTCCTTCATCAATTAATGCAGCTTTCTGTGTATTTAACAGTTTTCCATTTAAAACCTGATAATGAGTTTTTAAATTTGTACAATTACAATATTAATAATTCTGGTTGTGTCAAGGACTCTCTAGCTTTATAACACTCTGCTAGTTTTGTATAACTTTCTTCATAATTTGTCATCTCTAATTTGTGTACTGTTAACAATAAATTATTAAGAAATTTAGTAATCTTTTTTTTATTTTTATAAATTTCTCAAACTGTAAATTTTCTGTTTTTAAGCTTATGAGAAATATAAGTTTGGTTTTACCAGACTTAATCAAACATTATTTCCTGTGTTTAAAACAATTGTTCGATTTTCGCTTGTTTTCTATTGTTCCATCAGAACGTAAAAAATTGTTATCGAATCGTAAGTAGGATGGTACAGTATATCCAGTTTTATATTCTCATTAAAATTACAAAAAATTATCAATTGAAGTTGCATAAAGTTAAAATGAATCATTGAATAAATTTTTTTTATAAAATTAAACATCTTTTCTTCTGAGATAACAGGTTCACATATTTTTACTTTTACGCGCCGGTTATTAGAAAACCCTCAATAATTAAGTGTATTATATCGGATTCATATTATCCAGTTCTTATAACTTATTATTATACAATGGATATGTATGTTATTCTAAATATGACAAATAAAAGAGGGTTTGCCAACCGTTTAGCATAAAAGCTATCCCAATATTTGTAAAGGCTGAATGTTTTAGCGCGTATTTCTTGTCACATACAAAACACGAGTCGAATAATGATAGATTATGTGTTGTTCATGTGTACAATGTTTATGCCACTTGTCCGTAATATATAAATATATATATATATAAATATTTATGATCAAATAACTAATCTGCATATATCGTTTAATCCGAGTCAAATATAGAACGGATTACGCATCATCAAAATCTAATAGATCAAATGTTTATATACATCCAATTCTGATTTGTATTAAAAGCAACACAGATTTATTAGCAAACAATATAATATTTTTGTGATAAGATTATGCATTATATAACAATGTACAAAATCAAATTTAAACTTTTAAATCTTCAAAATAAAAGGGGTGTCTGTCAGAGTTCTACATTAGTTTAAGGGACAACTTTCCCNGTTTATATACATCCAAATCTGATTTGTATTAAAAGCAACACAGATTTATTAGCAAACAATATAATATTTTTGTGATAAGATTATGCATTATATAACAATGTACAAAATCAAATTTAAACTTTTAAATCTTCAAAATAAAAGGGGTGTCTGTCAGAGTTCTACATTAGTTTAAGGGACAACTTTCCCAATATTTGTTTTAAATTTGTAAATATTCCAATTTAACTCTTTTTGCCCTGATTCAATTTTTGTATATATCAGATAGTTTAGTTATTAGCAATGATTATTGAGCATATTTGGATATTTACGTATTAACGAATTTTAAGTAGTTCAAATATTTCTTAAGAGATTATCATAGTTATCGAATGGGAATGGTTAGCTTTCAATGGATTGTCTCAATGTAACGTATGGGTTCTAAACCAGATTCGAAAATCCGATGGATACTTACAACGAACTCAAGAATAAAGCTTTAAAATTTCATACTAGTCTAAAGTGGACAGGTGAATTTATTTTTATTCCAAGACGCCGGAGAAGCATATTTAAAAGCTGGAGAAGTTGCTGAATTCAAACTTAAAGATTTGGGAAAAGCTAAATCTGATTATGAATCATCAGTGTATTGTTATCATCATATATTATCTTGTTCTGTTTACAAAAGCTATCGTAAATTGATTAAAGTGACTCTCGAACAGGTATATTAGGGATGACTTTTAGGGATACATAAAATTGGCCATCAATCGATGCGTCGAGTATGGATACATTATTGAAAACGAGTTTGGCGACAACGTGAAAAGCAATGAATTTTACGTCTGGGCTGATGATATAAGGCGTGAACACGACAAAAAACACGTTTGTAAACTCACACCTAACTACATGAATACATTTCGTGACAGAATTTCTCATTTTTTGCAAAACAATATTCTTCCTTTAACAGCAAATGATGAATTTTATAGCATAATACAGGCTGAACAGACAAGTTTAGAAATATGCTGTATTTATTTATGTTTAATAAACAGACATATGCAAGAAATGCGTCTCTTTTTGGTCAATCCATTCAAAACATTTTGGACAAAATAGTGGCATGCTTACATGGTTAGTAAAATATTATAAAACTAGTGGAAATCTCGCTTTGTTTAAACATTACCACGATCAATACATCAAAGAAGTTGACAAAGCCTGTGCTCGATCTCATCAATTAGCTGCCGAAAGCAAGCAGGAACCCCCGGAAGACAGCAGGAGCTCAAAAGCAAATTTTTAATCATATTTTCTAACATGCTTAATTAAAAAATGATAGCATCGATATAGTCTTCAAATTTGAATTTTTGCATTTTAAACGGGGTGTTTTCGTTCATTTAATTTGCACTTGAGTTAAATGATAAGTTAAGTAGTAATATCGAACAAAAGAAGATAAATCTATAAAGTGATCATTAATTTTATTCTAAATATCGAAACGTAAAAAACCACTAAATAGATACAAAACTGATATACAAAAAATTTTAGAAAAATTTTATATTTATTTATTTGAATTTCATTGTTTATGATTACAGAAAATATCAAAAACATCGATTTATTTCTGATCGAATTCAACATCATATCTTCCATCAGTAAGTGTAATCCAGATATGGGTAAAATTTAACATTCAATTCATAGTTTTTTGTGAATACGCCGATATGAATATATATAGACTTAGGTGGCTTTTTTAAAATAATGACACTTTATTTAATTATGGAATATTTGGATTCAAAGCAGCAGTATTTATTGAATTTTTGGTCATCTGACTTCATTTGTTTATTTTCGTAAATACTATTTTTAATCAAATATTTAACGAATAACTGCGAGTTGAAGTAAATTTTAGAAGTGCGCTTTAATATCCATTTATAAGTATAAATAAATTATTTACAATTATTGTTGATTCTATACACTAATTTCTAATTGACTAGGTGAGCAGTTTTTTGGTTCCAGTTTTTTGAATCTAGGGTATTATATTTTTCTTGTAAAGTTTCAGGAACGGTTAGTGTAAAGATTGATTTGATGGCAGTATCTGATGACATAAGCACAAATGATACATATTTTAATATGAATATCAGAATCAAAGAGTAATGGTTTAATATTTTTGAAAAAACCTTAATAAAACATACACGTGTTTCTACTTAGTTTTACGAATATTTTAACCCACACATCACGTAAATCGAAACAGTGAAAAATTTTAGATAATTGGAACGATTCATTTTTAGGTTGAAAGGAAGTTAATGTAGAACATCGATTATCCGAATACCAGTTATCTCATTATATTTTGTATATTTTTTTTGGTGTTTAAAATTCCAAAATCAAGATTGCGGTAATTAACAAAGTTTTTAATTTAAATAATGATCAAAATACCATCTTCTTTCGATTCAAAAAAAAATAGCTTTTTGTTATGTAAGACTCATCATAAAACGCAATGCTGTTTTTTTAAAAAAGGTTTTCAGAATCAAATGATATACATCAAAGATTGAATATAATTGAAAACACACGATCATGTAGTTCTCAAATTAAAAAAAACTTTTATGGTACTGATACCCCTAAAATAATGGTACTGTTAGGTGTTATCTTTTGAAGATATATATGTAGTTTGGCAGTGTACGATCTCATACATTAAAAAACCAGGGTTTTGAATCACGAAACCTATTCATTTTTCTATATCAGATATTGGTGTTCAAGATCATAGATTCAATCTTTTGAGAGATGCGACGATTTTTAACCCTCTAATCCATCTTCCAAATGCTGCGACCCCGGTTCAAAATTTTTTGTATGTGAAGTATAATCCACTGTGATTTTTTAATTTTACAAATCTTAATCATGGTATATATCTGATAAATGGGTATGATTATGTATTTATACACCCACAATAGCATTAGTTTTGTGTTAAACAAGGAATATATATGCCACCAAGTTAACGTCAGGGCGAAGGTTGAGCTTTATTCTATTTCAAAAAGATCTGGATTTCATGGAATTGCTGGGGCAAGAACACAAAATAGGTTATCGACTGCATCAACTTCACCTCTATATTTATACTTGAGGAATTAACGGCTGTTACAACGAGTTTCTCACACATATCCAGTTGAAAATCGAGGAAGAATGCGTAAAATTGTCTCAGACATAAATAGGTTGATTGCAAATACCTTATACAGAATTGTGAAATTGAGATTGAGTAGAAATTGGTGTTGGCAAAATCCATATTAATGGGTTCAATAAACTCTTCCTGTGATGTCTCAGGAACATCTTAAACTTTAGCAGTAAATGGACTAGTTGCTACTGAAAATGGCTGTCAGGTAAATTTACAAAATACATTGATATTTCTTGGATCATGTTTAACTTTATTTTTATTATATATCTCAAATAATGTTGGAAGTTTGTATATTTTTGTTTCTTGCATTTTTGTTTCTCAAAGCTAGTGTTTCATTTTGAACTATTTAAACTTTTGCGATGAGTTAAGACATGTCTCGCTTGATACTTACGGGTAGACTCCACTTGACGTAACTTTATGCGCGTGCGCAAAACTTGAGGCGTAATGAGGGATTTCGATGCATTCTGTGAAATTGCTTCTGACGCCGTAAATTCTATCGGATTTTTTCGGCATTATGGAATACTGCCAGAAGAGATGCTCTGCAAACAATGTTCCCAAAAAATGGTCGAGCATCAAAGAAATGACATTTCCGATAAGGTATGGATTTTTAGATTATTTCATAAACTATATCCTAATTTATCAGATCAATTTCGTCTTTAACAGATGCAATAAGAGGAAATAAATAAGATCTGGTGAGATCAGTCACTAATTATCAGGCTCATTCATAAAGGACTGCAAAGTTCGAATAAAAAAATTTCTATTGGTGGTCCGTATGTGGGCACATAATCAAATCGGGGTAGCGTCATTTCTGTCGATATCGCCAACGACATCGGCAAATATGACTAAATCATTTAGAAAGGTTAAGTTAATGATAACTGTTAGATATGTTCATGGAAACTATCCACACTTAACCTAACGTTGGGTGGCCCAGGAATAATTATTCAAATCGATGAATCAGTGATTTCACGAGCCATGCATAACCGAGGTATGAATTTAGCTATATAACTTTAGGCCATGATTTACTGAGACCTAAACGTTGGGTCCTTGGTATGTACGAGGCTACGTCAA
>JWZT01000549.1:0-10981 GCA_000827895.1 Thelohanellus kitauei
CTATTTTGTATCTTTTGGAAGAATAAATAATTATTCTACCTGACACTGCCTAAACTGCAATAATTCACGAATATCACGAGGAAACCGACAATGGCACTCTACAGAAAACAACTGTCGAAAGAATGGTCCATGTTTAGCGATTCGTTTTTGAGCAATCATGGATACCACTAAACGAATCCATAATTTTTTCTTATTTTTGGCTGGCAGGAGTTAGACATCAGCACCTCTACACAATTACTGGTTTAGGCCCAAAAACAGTAACATGACAGATGAAATATTTGCGAAAGAGGGTCTGTACCACCTGAGATCTTATTGACTGCCAAATTGGGTGTCGTTATATTACAGTCGAAATAAACGAAACAAAAATGGGAAAAAATAAATTTTAACCTAAAAGGTGAGTCCAGCTAGAGTCGAACCCACGACTCATCGATGCTCTCCCAGCGGTCACCAACTCGACTACTCGGCGCAGTTACGTTACATAGGATATCTAACGTATCCTACATAAATATCAATGATGCCATCCTGTTACGGGTGCTTGGTTTCATGGAGGGGTGGACAGAACCATAGAAAAAAATGCTTTTCTGGTTGAAGTTCCATATAGGTCGGCGGAGATATTGGTGGGGATCATTTCCAATCATGTTCTTCCTGAATCTACGATAGTAACGGATTGTTTTAAGAGCTACGAAAATTTCAACCATTTATATGAGCACCAGATGGTTAGGCATTCATTATATTTTATTGACTCAAGCAGTGGTACTCATACCAACACAATAGAGGGGACGTTGAATGCTTTAAAAATGAACATGTCGCCCAGGAAGAGAACGAATTCATTTGAAAAAGATAGAAACTCTTGGCATATCACTTAGACGATTTTCTAGGTGAATTTTTGTGGCGCCGTTAGAATTCGAGTGATCTATGGGGTGGGTTGCTCAGTGCGATCAAGGAAATCATATTCACACATGAATAAATTGTATTTTGGAATTTTGTCTTGAGTTTTAAGTGTTTTTTAAGGTTTTAAACCACCCATCCGACATATGGAGAGTTAATCCGGAACGGAGGGAACAAAGTACCATTCAACCACCAATTCGATTTAGGTTAACTCAAGTTGATAAATTAATCGTCTTCCTGTAGTAGCCAAGGCACTATATGATGAGCTACAACAAAAATCAAATACTAATTATTTTACGCAATAAAGCTGTTGCTTATTTCATGAATACGTCGAAACTTCTGCATAACTTGGAATTTACTGGCTATGCAACATGCACCTTTTAAATGGTCATTTAGTTGCTTATTTAATGTGCTTCTCGCTAATATTATAATTTTATGCAAAATTAGATATTCATTTTTAGTTGGTTTCGCTGAATGTTAAACAGTACATAAAAGATTTCTCATCCCCTTCCTGTAGCTCATAGAATCTAAATGAATTAAAATTTGCATATTTGGAAATAATACTAAATTCTACATATGAAAATGAGCGTTATATGGTTGAAATTTAAGTAAAGGACATATCGCAGTTTAAGTATTTTCTGGATAATTTTGGCAAATTTTATCTTAACTGTATCTCAATACCTTCCGCTGCTGTGGGAATTTTGAATTAATGAATTTTGATTTTTCTGAGTTTTAACGGTGTGAATCACCTATATTATTCGCACGTCCGTACTATACAATGGAATAAAATTTTAAATAAAAGCATGGAAGAGGATATAAAAGAATATTCGTAAGCATCTAATATACTTGATTTGCAGGATAATCCACAAAAATAACACATATCCTAGTTTCCTAGATTATATTAAAAACATCAACAATCCTTGATTTGTTTGTGGGTTTTTTTCGGTTTTATAGGTCTTATGCTTTTTTTTGGTTTTATTTATTTTTTGTTATATATTTATTTACTTTTATTTAAAAATAAATTTCTTTGTGTTTGAGGCTGTAGAATAGGTCTATATCTGTTTAATTTTATATTCTGATAGATATAAGCACCAATTATTCAATTTAAAAAAGCGCGCATGCTCAAACTGGACATGTGATTATTGAAGCTTTGTTTCCTCAGGCTAGTGTGATTTTCTGAATGGAGGAAATCAAACCTATACTTGAAACATGGTCTAGAGTTCGGATATATACTCTATGTTTGTCCAAAAATATAGCTCATCTATTTAACAAATCCCTTTTTTTATTACCTTCAAAATATATGAAACTTGTCGGAACTATACTCAAGTATAAAACGATCACTATAAAATCAATTTTTTTGCTTAATTTGTTGCCTTTTGTTTATCATAGCAGTTTAAAAATAGTTAACACACTAAAAAACAGGCAATATAGTTGTCTTTTACTCGATTTTAAATTTTTAAACGGTCCGCCAGTTCACTAAGCTGAGTTCTTTTACCATTTTTGGTGTTCAATTTGCAAAAAAACAAAATTTTTCGTCTGTAAATTTCCGATTTGTTCCGAAATATGTAAATTTTATTTTATTTCAATGCTTCTATAAGCGAAAAGAGCAGGAGATTATCCCCTTTTTGAGTTCTGTGAAACCTTTAATGATACTTCTGGTTGGAAAGCCAGAAATAGTATAACACACAGGCTAGTCAGTGAAGTTTTAAAATAAGCTCAATGCTAAAATTTATTTACAATCATGACTTAGGGTATGGTTGTTTCCAAAAAAGAGTCCTGGATGTATAATGTTAAATGGAGAAATGTACAAGCAATGAGGGAACAGGTATAAGATGTTAGATGCAGCATTCTTTCGCGTATTATTAGACCAAAACCGGTAACCAGAATACTAATTGGCGATCGACCCAAGAATCAGCATATTAAAGATTTTCAAATGTGCAATCAAATTTGTTGTATGAATAAAGGGCTAACGCTTTTTAGGAAACGTCTGCGCCTCCACTTAAATTGTATCACACACTCATTTATCGGTATCTCGAGATACCATGGGTTCTCTGTAATATTAAATCTTTCTGTATGCTTTGATAATTTCATTGATACCTCCATATTAAATACATTAAATTATATAAATCACCAAAATTAACAAATACAACATTTTATCTAGATATAAAATACCAGGTCAAATTCCATGTTTCATAGTATAGGGATTTTTTTACTGGCTTCGACGTCTTCTGCTAGTTTTTGATAACCACTAGCCCTCCGTGCTTTCCTCAGGCAGAATGCCAAACACAGTATTGAAAATACTGCCACGATGGCAGAAACGATGATGACATGTATGAATGTAATCTAGATCTAATTATGACAGAACTCGGAAACGACAACACAGTCCCCTCTCATTTGCATTCATATAGATAAATGCCCATTCTTCTACCACAAACTTCTCAAATAAATGATGTTCTTCTTCGATAATAAGACCTAAGTATCAGAAAATGATCAGATGGAAAACATTCAATATATTCATAAATATTGTAAATAGTTTTGTCGATATTACATTCGATAAAACAAAGATTAATCTGAGATAAATTTGCTAACCACATCCGTAAACGGAACGATATCAAAATGTCCAAAACAATTAATTTTTAGGTGTTATTGAAATATAAGTAAAGTATTTTGTGGTTATTATCCAATAAATCTTAATTCTACACAGGCATTCTCAAACTGTTTTCAACCTCTTGAATAAGCTTTTTAAAATAAATTGATTGTCGCAACTATAACCCCGTTCGGCTAAACCAGTAGAAGTACCTGATAGTTTTCATTTCGAGACCTGCGTGAACAACTTATGCCACACCATACCCAAGCTAAAGTGGGAAGTCCGTAAGAAAAATGATTAATATCGGATCAAGTCTTTTATAAAGGCCCCCTTGACACTTTATGACGATCTTATTAAAATTAATCGTATTAGTTTTTATTTTAAGTTTATAAGCTTTAAATGTCAAGCCATGCTTATTAGATATTTCAAATTCTTTTCTCAATAAAATCAAGTCCCCTGTTTTAAACTGAGCCTATAATCTTAAGCAAACAAGAAAGATTCTAGCCGAGATCATTTGTTGTTATGATGGAACTAATTACAAATTTTTTGAATATCTTTGCCTCCGAAGAAAATAGCATCAATTATCTTGTGGAATGAGGCGTACTCACGTTTCCACAGATTTTTCTTAAATTTGGCTTTTCAAATATCAGCCTTTGGTCAAAGAGTTGGAGATATACCAGAAAACAATGCAGATTCCGTCACCCGCTATCCGGCCGTACATTTTGTCAAAAAATGTAAATTGCCCTATAATGACGTTCTGATGCTTTAATATTTCTGGCTCTCTGGTGCAAATAATAAGCAAATGGAAATGTACACAGGAGATTGCAAGTCCACGGTCACTCACCATAAAAGATTTCTTAAACAGTTGGTCAGCGATAGTTTAGATTTCATTGATCTTCAAATAGGGGGTGAGAACGTAATAGTAGAAATTGATGAAACAAAAATGGGCAAGAACAAACATCGTAGGGGAGATTCGGTGAATTGGGTATGGGTTTTTGGATGTGTGGAGAGAACCTAGGAACATCGAGTGTTCTTAGTAGAGGTCCCTGATAGAACAGAGGCTACATTGTTGGGCATAGTACGCCCATATCTACTTCCAGGGTCAATTATAATGACCGATTGTTTTTGGTCATACCACACTCTTAACGAATTCTATACTCACCTCACCGTCAACCATAGCAACACTTTCAAGGATCCTGAAACTAGGGCCCATACCAACTGTATAGAGAGAACCTGAAATGCCCTTAAATACCAACTCNTGTATAGAGAGAACCTGAAATGCCCTTAAATACCAACTCCCTCCACGAAACAGGACTAATTCCCTTGAAGACGATGTCCACGTGGTCGAAAACGTTCTGAATGACCGCCTAGGAGAATTTTAGTGGCGTCGAAAACATTCATCTGATTTGTGGACCTGATTCCTCAGCGCCCTATGAGAAGTCATTTGTATTGATTAAAAGTTTTTGATTTTTTATGTTTTTTTTATCAATTTAGAAATTATATGAATAAAAAATTACGACATAGTTGACTAAAAAGTTTGTTGATTTGGAAACAAGTAAATGGGCTTAGATTTTAATCGGATGTAATTATGATTTTATCTTTTAATCTCTGGCTCAAGGGGGCCTTTATAATAGGCTTCAACCTTAATATCTATTAAAATAACCCAAAAACCACAGCTAGTTGGAATCATAAAGATACTATCTCATGTCATTCATATATGATATGTTGATGCATTTTAAAACCTCAGACACCGATTGATCTCGATCATTATCTTCGTGAAAGTCAGGAAGCGAGGTTTTTATGAAATTTAAACCTATAAGATATTACACTTCGTCATAATAAACTAATCTGATCAGTCGATGCTCATTGAGTTGAATTTAGTAATGCCCTCGAGATCTAAGAGTCCAGGTGTCATTTACAATCAACCAAAACACTTCTTCGCCATAATCATAAACGTGATCAACAAATGAATATCGTAAGTTACCCATATCCCTGTAAAACACTCATGGAAATAAAAGAAGTCTAAAATGAGATCCTGTCAACAAAAAGGCAAATGGTCTCGATCGAGGTAATAGAAAGTTAAGTTGACTCATTTAATACTTCTCTGTATGAAGAAATTTAGACAATTTGAAAATATACCAATCAAAACCAGTTCATTATTACCCGAGAACAAAAGATGGCAGACTATTAAGCACCAAGTTTAGAATATTGACGAGTTAGTCTTAAGAAAAGACGCATATAAACGATTAGACACCGTTATTTCAACCGCAAAACGAGTATATTTATCGCATTGCTTTGTGACAGTTCTCACCCATGATCAGATAAAACCTAATCTAAAACTTGATCAGATGTTGAAAAGGCAGTGTAATCTGACCTGGAAAGAAAGAGTATTAAGAGAGCCGAAACATGCAGAAATATATGATGAGGCTTAGAGGTTTTACGTAAAAGTAAAGCACATAAATGAAAAATTCATTGTGTGCATAAAATCACCAAAAAGAAAATGGTTACGCCTCCTATTAGAAGATCTCATTAACTTCGGAACCCAGGCGTATAACTTAGCGCGAGATAGTCCTGAGTGTTAATTTCTATCCAGCTCATCGTGATTTCCAATTTCACTCACTTAACGCTTGCGTAAACCGATTGTTTAGAAAAAAATGAATATTAACAGATAGGATTATCTTTTTCTGTTTTTGGCTTAAAATAATGGTTAACTTTGCTAAACTGTGTTACTTTGTTCATAATGTAGCATCATAGACCACAATTCACCATTTATTATTAAGCGCGGACAACCAACAGCATGGAATTTAGTCCGAAATTTTTCCGAAAATGGGCGAGCAGCTCAAATGAAATATAATAAATTGTTTAATGATATTTAATTCCCTTCTTGATAGTTTTGCACGAAAAAAATATTATGTTATTTTTAAATTACGTTTATGAGTTGTGTTCCAGGTTTGTTTTTGTTTTAATTTTAGTTTGATTTGATGTTGGGTTTACAGGCAAATAAATTGAGGATTACATTGAAAAAAATTCACAAGATATAAATAAATTCTGAAATACACCAATTATTTTGTTTCCAGATCAAATAATCTTTTGCAACAGTTGGTTTATCGAAGGTGTCTTAACCGTATTCAATGAATGTTAAATTTACGTAATTTATGCGCAAACCTGTAAAAATAATCTAATCCATTTCTAATAACCTTAACATAACTTTAAATAGTTTTGTGTGTGTTTATAAAGATGTTGTTTAATATTCTGTTATATCTTTCCATCCAGTTGTTTGTTTGTAATGAAATCTGATACTCATTAATTGAACTGATGTACCATAGAGCATGATAATATCTTCGAATCTATGTATTCAAAATATTGTCAAAATTGGAGTTTCATATCGTTTTGGAGAAGAACTTCCTTAAGCTATCGTACAGCTATCGAAATTTCTTCAAAAAGAAAAACAGTTAACAGTTCATTTTCTATAATATCAGGCCGATGAATTTAAAATCAAACCAAATTCGTGTCAGATTTCTAAAAGGGACTTGTTTTAAATGAAAACAGCAGCCTGTGATTCAACTTCGAAGGAATTCGCGTTTAACAGCCTATATAACGATACTTTGAAATCCACTGTAATTATAGACTTCTTCCAACGGTATTCAAGAAGACGAATGATATCGTTAAACCTCTTGCAGTACAGGTACTCGTTTTTAGCAGTTAATAAGGTGTAGACACAGGGGATATAGTAGTGTTCCATGGCCGAAAGTCATAATAATGACGCATTGGGTGAAGGCGTTTGATGATAATTTTGATGATCAATCGAAAGCAATGCTCATTATATCTTAATAATGATAGTCATTCATGTCACCCAGATTAACATTTGATGATACACTCCATGCGTATCCCCACACCAATAGCTGCTTAAAAATAGGTGTCTATTCGTAAGAGTCCTCAAAGGTGGCATTGTAACAGTCTGAATACTGCTCATTAACATTCTAACTCTTACTTCCAGAACTCAAAAATTTAAAATTTTTTGGGATGGAATTTCATATAGTTGATTTCTATATTTTTTCTTTGATGGACAGATCGAACAAACTACATATTTGATGGAGAAATAATTCCTAGTGGGACGCCCTCTCAGTGATAACATTAGTTGAATAACTCCTCAGACTCATTTATTGCACTATTTCATCAGCGTTAGTGTTCATTGTAATGCTGATATGAAATCGTTTTACCGTGAAAGTACCCCCTTTAGAGACTAATTTTGTAAAATAAAACTCTGGAAATTCGCTGCATCTACAATAATGTATTTATATTTTTATTGAGTAGATAGTGTAAATTTTTATGTGAAACCTTGCATCGACTAGTCATTCACCACAATTAGATGCGCGCGCGTTTTCGGATAAATTTCGGTTTCGGAAGAATTTCTGACTAAAACACATTCTACATGACAATCAGGTTTGGAACATAAGAATTCACTAATTGCAATGGTAAATGTATTTTGTAAAATCTTATAAATTGACTTAAAAATTAATTACGAAAATTGATATTCTCTTCCGAAATTTTCTTCATTAGTGAGGATTTTATTTTAAAAGAAAAACCACATTATTAAGGATGGCTAAGGGTTAGGGAAGTTACATCAAGAAGTATATCAAATCATAAAAATCATTCCGAATAATTATATACCGGTTTTTGAATTTGTAAGTGCACTTTGTAATATTGAAAAATTAATTAAATAAATTGTTATTCTCTTCAGATAGTATATTTTGTCATGTTTTACAAAAAAAAATTTATGACAAAACCACAAAATTAATGATGGGTGTTGTTTACGGAAGTCATACTAGAAAGTAAAGGGTTTTCAGGTCTATTTCTTCTTTTGAAAGTTCAATTTCGCTCTTTAGTTTTTTTCATTGAGTTTTAAGTTTTAAACTTAACTTTTTATTTTAACTGAGTAAAAATCAAACTTGTGCATCGGAAAAAATTGGAAAAGTTTGTAATAGGCCACCGTATATTGAATTTTATGGTTCATTCAGGTCACATATATTCCTTGAAATTGAAAATAAATTTCATTAAAATTATAACATACGGGGGCTGCAATTTTCAGTGAATTTTAAAATATTGGATTTGGTGGATCTTTCAGAAATTACAAAATCCAGATTTCTCAAATTCGCTACACTTTACTTCAAAATGATGGTGACGCTGTTGTCCGTAATGAGAATTTCGATGTCCCCACGTCAAACTATTCCATCCCAACAGATTGGTTTTTACCTAGTTAAAATGAGATTCTGTTTGTAAAATTAGAAACTAAATAAAAAAAGAAAGGACGAAATTAAACTTCAAAAGAATAAATAGATCCGAAAACCCTATACTTGCTCGTATGACTTCCGTAAACCTCAGACATCCTTAATGTGTTTATTTCTTAACAAATTTTTTCGTAAAACATGATAAAATAGACTAGGAGAAGAGAATAACAATATATTTAATTAATTTTGTGAATATTACAGAGTGCATTTATCAACGCAAACACCGTTATTCAATTAAATGAATGCAGGGGATATCTAGATGTAATAAAAATTTGTTTAAATATTAACTTAATCTAATAAATTTAAAAGAAATGGTTTTATCGTTGCAATTAGTGCATTTGTATATTCAAAACCTGGTTATCAACGTTTAACAAAATGGTTAATTATGATCTTTAATTGATATTGGTATACTTGGTGATCATTGATATGCCCGTGCTCTCCAAAAAATGCCAGGAACAAAAATTCAAAATTGATGAAACTGGAAAATTGAATAAAATATATGGATCATGGAAACTCAGGACCAGCAGCTTCTATATAATCACAGAAGACAGCCAAGTGATATCTTATTTCTCCTGCTTCTCCACATATATTGGTGAAGGTGAAATCCCAATAAATAGTCCTTTGTTCCCTTCATGCATCGCATTATTCTTTGTTTCAATTTAGCCCACTCTCTCTTTATATTTTGGGTGTGGACTCCATGTTCCCTCACGAATCGTTCGATATGGTTCACGGATACATGAATAAGCCCATTTCCATCCTGACATATTCGCATGCAAGGAGGTCACATGTCACCCAATATCATCGATCCCGGGTTAACGTTTCCTCTAATATTTGGCGATAATGATTCCTTATCCCTTTTTTCAACTATAAATACCCTCATTTCTCCGGATTTATAATGCCCAGCTGGCTGTTTATGCCATTCTAGTAATCGGAATATCTATGGACCCGTTATTCTTCTTCCATGGCTTCTACTTGGATATAATTGGCCATTTTCATTTTTATCCTATAACTCTTCTATTTCTTCTGGATAACTGCTTTCGTCCGCTCCATGTAAGTGGCAGGCACTAGCACCCTCTCCCTTTCAACTGGGTATCGTCCATTTGTATAAAATGTCCGGCATTTGACCGCTGATTCTTTGCCCATTCCCGGTTACAAGTGGATGAATATTGAAATGGGCTTAATTTCTCCGTGCGCAAGCATCCCGGCAATGATTCAACCAACCAGTCCCTGAGTCTGGAGACATCTAGTAACAAATTCGATTGCTTTGTGCTACGTTGCATTGCTCAGTGAAATATCACTTTGAGGATGTTTTTATGTGCATGTTTACAATTGGCTCTTGTATTTCGGTCCATGTATGACAGAAAACTACCAGTACGCGATGTGTCCTACAACCTTTTCATCTGAGTGTAAGAAAAGATGTGGTGCTTTGGCCTTCGTCTGTTAACTTTCTCCAGTAAATGCTGTCAATCTTAACCCTGTATGATATGAAATGAAAATCGGGGGATGGGTTACGACAGTTTCGATTTCAACGTGATACCTGCTTTTTAATCAATATTTTGACCCAGAATGAGATTTTTTTAATTAAAAAAAGTTGAATAAACTCTCATAGTCTCGTAATAACGGATAAAACTTAAATTCTGCCATTTTTTTGAGAGCGTGCGCATATCGTGGATCACCAGGTATATAAATAAACTTTAATGATACATTATAAATAACTAGCACATTTGAAAAAACTTAACCATAATTTTAAACCAGAGAAAATAAATCATCGTATTTGTTAATATACATTTTGTTTTCTAAACAATCAGTTTGTGCAAGAGAACAAGTGAGCTGTGTTGGAAATCACGGTGAGCGATATTGGAGGTAAAACCCGGTACTAAGTTAAACATTCATTTAAAGTCATTGAATCCCAGTAGAAAATGTTTAAGTAGAGTACCTGTGTCGCGAGGTGGATGTTGACAGTTTACCTCGATCGTCAAAACGGTTCGCTCGATCTTACTCATTATGAGATGTTATAGGTCGCGCCCTCGATCGAAATCATGTGTGAGAACAGCGGATATCAACTCGCTCAGCAAGGGTCTGCCAATGAATGCAAATGAGGAGTAGACCCCCTTGAAAGATATAACAAGCCGTGCCTCGACAGCATTAACGAACGTTCTCGCCTTTCTGGACTCAAAAAAGCCATCAGGATGCCTTCTGAAAAACGGTTTCAAATCAG
>JWZT01000560.1:23283-37235 GCA_000827895.1 Thelohanellus kitauei
TTTACTATATTTATGATTACTAAATATTCATATAATATATATATATATATATATATATATATAAGGTAAATATTTTTTAATACATGTTTTATCATTTTTTAACAATATATATTATGATTAACATCAAACAAATGCTCATCAATGGCATAATTTTGGAATATATCCCTAAATCAAATAATGTATTATTGATGTATGAATATCTGTAAATATAATAAATATTATGTTACCTTCATTAAAACATCTATGATATTAATGCGATTAACTATAAATACATTATATGATCATTTTTTCTATAATTTAATGTTGGACTAAGTTATGAAAACATATAAATTTTTCAGTATATATAAGGATATTTATGACTAAAATTCGTTGAATTTGTAAGAAGTTTAATTTTTTTTTAAATTAGAGTATGATGTATATGCAACTTAATTTACAGCATGTTAAACATATCGAATGGTCAATTACAATATAATATATCAAACACATATCTAACAATAAAATAACATAGTTTGATCTCTTGTAACATACGGCGTTAATAAATTTATGAATTTTTCATTTCTAAATTGAGACATTCGAAAGCCGTTTAATTCTAAATCATGTACGAGAAATGTTTTGTCTAAAGTATGTAATTTTCTTTAGATATTATAATTATTTTTCGGTAAACAAATTTTCTAAAAACATGTCTTTTTGTTGTATATTTAGATTTTCATTCCAAAATCCATTTCTTACACATCAATTTGTAAAAAAAAGCTCTATATCTGCGTATCATGTCATATTACTGATAAACCATTTTATGGACACTTTTTTGTCACGATAATCATATTTAATGACAGAAAACGCGTCAGAGCAAATTTGTCATAATGTTTTCCTGTGCTCTTTAGACATTTTATGTTATCAAGAATATATATAATTCTTGGCTCATCAAAAACAGACACCGACAGAATAACTATATTATCTGACTGTGAACTGCCGAGTGACTGTGTCGCTCTTATAACCTGTACTACATACAGAGAATTTCCAGTCGGTTCTACCGATTATCGTAAATCTTATGTTTAATTTCACCCCTGTGTTATTTCATCCTGGAATCTTTAAAATTAGTTTTTGATATGTTTAGAATAGTTTCACGTTCTAACTTTTTACTTTTCCAGAGAAATCTGGATGCTATTCTTAACAAATCTTGAAACACCATAAAAACAATATCGACAAAACTCACTAATTTTCGGCTGCAATCATCCTATTACTATTTCACCGTGTATGCGTAACGTCTTTACACTGATTGATTATTTCAATATGTTTCCAGATGGTATTAGATATACTTTTGAATAACGTGTTGTGCCGGTTAACATTTTTACCACCCGTATAAATATAGATAACGTTTTCAATGAACATAAAATTAATTTGTGGACCACAGTCATCATTGTGGGCTTAAAACAATACCAAGAAGAACATATTCTTACGCTAACATTTCCACTACTTTTAAGTTAACTTTTTTTCCTTTATATAAATGTGATGTTTCGGAAGATTGATTTACATTCAGTAAATTGAGGTTTCGTCCGTTGATGTATTTCTATGTAAAAAAAATTAACAATATAATTCCATTTAAATAAAGTTTAGTTAATTTTTGACATTTAAACCTTTTTGTGAGTAAATCCTTATAATATGATTTTTCACACTTTTATGAAGATCAACGCTATAATAAAAGCATAATTTTCGTTTTTATCTTGAGTTTCTATTTACAAATTATTTACGAACGCATAGAGAGAATATTCGATAACTTCCAAAGAATTTATAGAATATGTCGAGGGTTCAAAGAACCGTCAAAGAATATTATATCGAACGGAATCACATGGACCGCCGAAAATAAAAATACGTAAGATTAGTTGAATTAAATACTATCCTATTAATTCTTACATTTATGATAGCGGAATTGACTTTCCTAGAATGAAGTTCAGGGTTTGTCCCGAAGCAAAGATTAAGGAACTAGAATTGAGGGCCTTGGCGAAGAGCTGGTCGACGACGCAGAATTTTGCATATTGGAGGTTATCAAATATCCATCGAAACTGACAAGGCTCTAATGTCCAAGTTGGGGAAGGGGGGGGGGGGGGTATCGTTCCAGTGATCCAACGGAATACGACTACAAAAAGATTCGTGACTTGGTGATAGAGTTGTAAAAGCCGATTGGCGAACCCGCCCCGATGTCGAACCTATATCATAGCCAAATCTCTCCTAACAAGTCCATCATATCCTACGTGTCAAGGTTAAGCTTTAGCATTTCACGGGTTACCCCTGCATTCCCCAAATTGTTGGCAGATCACATGATTAAAGAAAAGCTACTTTCATTATTACAGGGAAATATGGCTGTGCTAATGGTCTCAGAGCTTTAAGTTTGCCTAAACTAGCTCAACGTGTAAGCCAGATCAGTATAAGCGAGGGGCTCGGAGTCATGAATGCCGATGTTAAGATCGAAGATAGAAAATCTCCCCTTGAAACTCTCAAAAGAACTTGAGGAGGTGAAAGTGCGCATGAATGGTTGTTATCGAAAGCCTTTTATAGCGTCATAATATGCTATAATTATGGCAAGAAGGTCCACATTGCAAGAACGGCCACATTGCAAGAAGATGCTGGAACGTTTCCAAGAGAGAAAGGCTATCATGAGGCGTCTTCGAACAACAAGCACTTCAAGTTGACTGCGGTGTTTAAACAATAAAAGGTTTAGTCTATACTGGGTCGGCTCGATCATTTATTAGAACATCCCTAGTAAATATTAATGCTAGTTTCGAGCAATCTTTTTATATTTCTCTTCTTTCAGCAAACGGATCTAACCTCGAGTTAACTAAAACGATCGAGTTGAAGGTATACGTTAACGGAAGGTGGATCGCTTCAGAGTTTATTGATGTATCTAAATTGATATATCCGGCCATCATAGGCCGTGACTTCTTAGGCAAATACAAACTATGCGTTGATGTTAGCAAGAGACAAATCACGCACACGGCCGAAAGGAGAAATATGACTAACAAAGCCGTGACATCGATCGAGACGGAGAGGAAACTGGACTGGGGTAAGGAACAAGAGGGTAGTTGGGCCTTTATCATCGAAGAATTCTATGACCTATTTACCGATGGTGACTTTGATCTGGGAACGGCAGTCGGGATTACCCATTGCATACATACTGGAACTAATCGACCCGTATGCCAGAAAATGTACCATGTATCGATTGGGCTTATGGATGAAGAAACGACTCTATTGAATATAATGCTCGAAGCGATAATTATATGAGAATCCAGAGCCAATGGAGGTAATCAGGTAAACTTCCTTTAAAAAAATATGACAAAAGACGTTTCTGCGCTGACTTTCGCGAATTTAATAAAGTGACTATGCGTGACCAATACCTGCTTCCTAATATTCAGGAACTATTAGATCATATGCGTAGTAGTCGTTAGTTCTCGGTAATGAACCTAAATGCGGCATATTGGCTAGTAGTAATAGCCAAAATCGACCGAGAACAAAAAACGCCTTTTTTTCTGGGCTAGGGTAAAGCCATTTATGAATTTTGCAAAATTACATTCGATCTTTCTATTTCGCTAGCTACTTGTCAGAGATTATCAGATAAAGCATTTCGCGGATGTCATAATATTGCTTGTTATTTAGACGATATCGTCATTTTTCTCCTGACTGGGAGTCCCATTTGCGCGATATAGGAGTAGCGTTTGAAGCGATTGACGTAGCTGGGTTAAAACTGAAACGGCAGAAAGGCCTAATACGGGTGTAAAGAAATTCGATTCCTGGAACATATAATAAATGAGACTGGGATATCAGTCGATCTCAATCGAATTAAAAGTATTGCGGAAGTCAAGCGACCCGACAACATAAATGAACTACTGTCCTTTTTGGGGATATGCACTAAGTTAACAAAATATATTCCTAATTATGCAGATAGGGCATACCCACTCTTCGAATTAACTTCCAAGAAGGCACCATTCATTTGGAGAGAATTAAAAGAAGACGCGTTTCATGCGATCAAAAATACACTTAAAGGCTTACCCTTGTTATCATTTCCCCATGACGGTATACCTCTTATTCTGAGAACCTATACTTCTGATATAGCTTTAGCTGTTTCTATATCGAAGAAGGTGGACGGAATCGAGCGATTCATATATCTTGCTAGTCGAAAATTAAACAATTGCGTACAAAATTACTGTTCTACGGACAAGGAACTTTTAGCAATAAATCCATCATTAAGGAAATTTCGTCAATATTTGCTCGGTAGACATTTTTTATTAAATACGGACCACAACTCTCTAAAGTATTTATCAAATTTTCGAGACTCTCACTTTGGAAGATCGAGTTGGCTCATGCTCTGCAACGAGTTTGACTTCTAAATTAATCGCATTAAGGGAACAGATAACAAACTTGGAGATTGCCTTTCTCGTTCTGTCAACTCGATCTAACTTGATTATACCCATAATTTCATAGAAATTCAGCGTCAAAACAGTGACATACAGCAACTTTTTGGGTTCTGAATGATATTGTTGAAGATGTAGATACATAGAATATGTACATTTCTGAGCTATAGGAAAAGAGGCCTACACTAGAAGGGAGTAACGGCGTGCTCTGGTACAAAGAAGAAAACGAGAAGCGATAAATACTTCCTCAAGATCACGTAACCAGATTGATCAGAACAATCACCAATATCTAAACGGTTCACACAGTTCGAATGAAAACTCTAGCTTTTATACGTAAGTATTTATATTGGCCAAAAATAACTTAAGATGTGTATGAATTTATCAAGTGTGGCGAAACATGCCAGTTTCTTAAGGTCCCAACACCTTATAGACAAAGCCACCTCATTCCTATTAGGCCTACAAAACCACGCGAAGAATGGCATATTGACTTCATTGGATCTATTCGAATCTCACAAAGAGGAAACGGATTCATTATAATCTTCGTCGACCGATTCTCTAAATGGCCATATGCTATGGCTATACCGATCAAACTGCAAAATGAGCCGGAAAAGCTATTTTAGAGTTGATATTATCAAGGCATGAGATACCGAATTTAATCTATTCTGATCAAATATAACAATTCGAATCTGAACTATTCCAGTCTTTGTGCTCAAAAATGAACATAACAAAGTCGAGATATTCAGCGTATCAACCCGAATGTAACGGATTGGGAGAAAGATACGTAAGATCTCTAAATGAAAAGCTCTGAAGCAATATTTTCGATACCGGAATCGAATGGACTGAAGCCCTACCTCTAGCGTTAATGGCAATTAGAAACATCAAGAATGATACGACATGATTTAGTCCTTTCATTATAATGAATGCGACCGAACCACCGACCGTTTCGAGGATGTCACGGGAAAAACCAGAGCTACAAGACGTACACATCTATTCATCATATGTTAAAGAGAAATAAATCGAGGCTGGATAACATTTTGTTGAAAAACCCAGTCGAATATTACATTGGCCCAGTCATATTACAAGAAATATTATGATAGAAAAGATATTCTTGATCCCAAAATATATATTTGAGGGAGATAGTGTTATTTTTAAGCTATTAACGCCATCGAGCTTGGAGAAGGTGCTATGAAGGGCCTTATACCGTAAAAAATATCTTAAGTCCAGTCATATATCGAATAGAACGAGATTAGATACAACGCGTAGTACACACGAACCGTAGAAAACCGTACAAGAGAGAGATCAAAATATAACAAAGACAATGCTGAATATATGACGAAGAATTATCCAAATTTTGCGGCTGGGAGGGATGTGACTAATACATCGAGAGAATATGCGATAATTTCCAAAGATATTATACAATATTCCGAGTGTTCGAAGAACAGTCAAAGAATATTCTATCAAACGGAATCGCAGCGACCGCCGAAAATATAAATACGTAAGATTAGTAGAATCAATTACTGTCATATTAATTCCTGTAGAAATGTACATAGCGTTATTTAGTTACAGAATTAGTATTCCTACTCAAATTATTATATGCAAGAAATTTAAATAGTAATTGATGCACTTATAATGTATTACACCATTTCGGGTTTTGGGTAATCATTACAATTCGTTTTTTCGTATGATCAAAAACATTACTTCTGAGATTTTTGAATCATTTTATTAAATCAGTTTTATCATACAACAAATTTGCCTGAAAGTCAACAACTGTTCAGAAACTTCCACGCAAGATAGTGATATATACGAACCCTATCGAAATTGTGTAAATGTTTGACAGCCATGTATAATTGATAGTATCACATTTAGCCAACTTCATTATGAGTATTATCAAAAAATCGTTTTTCCGTTCCTTGAAAACTGTATTCCTAATTCCACTGCCACTGAAAATTTAAAATTCACAAATACTGTTTTCAAAAATATTTAGAATAATTTCATGAAATAAATGTAAATAACCAAAATAAGGTTAAGACTTCTCGTATGGTTGTTTCAAAATTTATATGATTTTTAGGCCGCAAAAAATATGTTGGTTTTGTAATCAAAAGATTACGTTATTCTAACATATGATAAAAACGAATGGACATTTATCTGCAAAAGTCAAGATTTTGAAAGTCAAACTACTGTAAATATAAAAAATCTGATTTATACTGATACACGATAAGAAATATAATGGAAGTGACGATGTTGCGAACAGGTGTGATAATGAATCGAACCTCTGTAAATACGAAAAATTAGTATCATCGAAATTGCCGACATGAATCGAAAAAATACCAACTTGATGGAAAAGCTGTGTATCCTGATTTGTTTAATGATAGTATTTTGAACAATCTTATCGAACATTGTTTTTTTTTAATATGATATCTTAATATAAAAAAATAATTTGTGTGCGAAATTTGAGATCTATCAAGAGATGTAGGCAATATTTGAAAATGTATGAGGTATACTTATAACATATATCATTTATCAAATTTCTTGGCTATAATCGAATATAAATAGGAGATATTTTATACCTCTTTTGTTTGCATATACTGGAAAAGGGAGATTTCAAAAATAAAAGATATGAAATTTATTATAGACTACAACTTAATATATATTAAGAATATCTAAATATCTGAAAGTATTTAATTTATCTGTAAATGAATGTAAGTACCAAATTTGATAGTAAATGCTCTGCATCCAATCGCGAGTTATTCCCGTCCGTCTAAATTTTTTTTTGGTTTCCTTGTCGTTTTGACTAACTTATCTGATTTAAATAAATAAAACTTACAATATCCGAAAATATAATTGTAGTCCATATGAAATTTGGTGTTGCTTAATAATAAAATATACATAATTAAGGTTGTTAAAATAGATGAATTGGGAATATATTGATAAATATACGGTCTTATTAATATGCGGTATTTGTGTATATTTCCCTGGGGATATGAATATGACTGTTGTTTTCATCTTTTCGTATGTGAATTTTTCAATGAATCATTTATAAAACTAAGAGGTTTTTTGTAATTACTAAGCTTAATTTGTAATAGTATGAGATATATTATGTTTTGATTTGTATTTCATTGTTGTATTTTTAGATGCATGAACTTTTCATGTCTAATTTGTTCTTAAAGTAACATTGAGTACAAAAATTAATAAAAAAGAATTACATTTTTGAATCCATGTGATATTAAGAAAAATGAGAGTTATATTTACACGAATATCACCATTTTGTTTTAATTTTTTCTTTACAGTAATGTTGTTAATTATTTTTAAAAATTATTGAGAAATTTAGAAATGTTCTAAATCTTTGTTCTCTCTAATCGATAAACATTTTATAAGCTACATGGTTAATATGAACCATCATTCGTTGATCCATTATTTAAACTTTCATTATCTTGATTGATAGAGTAATTGTCTTGACACTTTTATTTTATTTAATGATATACAATAGTCATTTTCAATATTCTCAGTAATATGAATGCGATTAACATGTTTCGCATCTAAATTTTTAATTTGTAATTAAGATAAATAATGTAATGTATAATCTTGTGATTACAACTATAACGAATGAAATATATCCCTAACATAAAAAAAATACAAATTCATGGAATTTTAAAATATCTTATTCTATTAATACGGCTATATGTTCAATTAAATATATACACTAAAGCAAAATTGCATTAATCCTTTATGAAAACACGGAGTAGATTTTTTTTATCATTCACAAAGATAATACATAAAAAAAATCTGGTACAGAGTTTCAAATATATCAAAACATATTTTCATAGCTGAACGTTTATCTAAGAAATCCATAACCCCAATTTATGTTCGTATATGTCATTAAAAGACAATGTATTAACAAAAAACAGATTATTTAAATTGAACTCTTGAACAAACCTATTAGATACATCATATATGAGTGGTTCACAACCTTTTTTGGGCCTCGACCCCTTAAATCCATTTAATCTGTTTTTCGGAGGGCCGCGACCCCCTATTGAAAAAAATTTTTGTTACGATCTAATTAACTGTAAGTGTTTACATTTACAAATCATGGTATATATTACTGATACACGCGGTAAAATTTAAAATTTGAGAAACCGAATCTTACAGTATTTTTTGTTATATATCGAAACAATATACACTTTTTTTAATATATGTCTGCTTATAATTTAAAAAATATGGCAAATATAACCAGACAAGCTATTTTCTGCACATCACATTCTTCATCATGACATGATCCTAACCGTCGTTTTTCTTTCTAATTAAAAATTAGTTTTAGTTCTTCAGCACGATCAAAAACACGTTTTACAAACTTTTCATACTAAAAGCAATTTCACTTCTGGTGAAAAACAGAACATTGTGGGATAGGTTAAATTTGTAACAAATTTTTGCAACAAGTTGACTATACAAAGAATTCGATTTAACAAAATTAATCACATTTGTTATTACGTTTTATAATTCCTGTCGCAGTATTTCAGTTGCTTATATTTGTCGATGAGTCAGACAGTGATTACCAATAGTTTTCTTCGATTCATTCTCTACCAAACATTTAAATTCAGACGATACCATATCATATTTACAGCACCATCTGTGCATAAGCCACAAATATTTTTCGATCGGATTTTGTATTTGTAGAAATGAACAAAATTTTTCATATATATCACATTATGTAGTAGGTGTTTCAAGACGTTCACAGAAGAGAAACTCATCTTAAAAACACCATCATGTATATACCTAGAATACAACAAAATGTGATCCATCTTCCACATCTGTGAATGTATAAATCTGAATTCTAAATATTGGAAGTGTTGAGGATTTAATTTCCTGATTCATTGGATCGAGAATATCTGCAGATATGTCAACTATTCTACTGTGTACTATGTCAGGAAATATGTACAGGTTATTAAATTTATTTATATATTCCATTGCAATCATTACTCAGACAATATTTTTGGCTGTTAGAAATAGTAACCCATCAGCTATTGGGTGAAGTTTCATAGCTCTGGCGATTCTGATCGACACCAAATATGATGGAACAACCTCAGTTATGTTTGGGTTTTTTCAACGGCCCCAAACGTCAAGCTCGATTTCCAGACACCATTAGTTTTCTATCTAAAATAATTTGTGTCCTTGTTCAAAAAGTTCAGATGCATGTCCAAAGAGCGTTAAATTTTGCTCGGCTCCATAGATTCATCTGATAGAACTTTTCCACAAATAATTTATTCGGGGTTTTCAATCCTATATTTAACTTCTGAAGTGAATTGGAGATATACATTATCTTTATTAGAACATTCGGTTATTCACAATATTTTAATTAATATTATTTTTATATGTACTAATATCTGTTGTATTTGTGATCCTTAATTGGGGTATAATTACACATCTCCATCCTGTTTAAGAGGATGTAGTATTAATAATTTAATAGATATATGCTGAAACAATTAAAATGTTTGAAAAAAATGATTTAGTTAGCTACGATATCTTTATTTCAAATGAAATTGAAGAAAAAACAATTTTTAAATATTACCATAGAAAATGTTTTGAATGATCAATTTTACACGTTTGAATAAATTAATTACGTCACATTTTTAGAATGATGTCGCGCCCTCCCAAAAATTCTCATTCGACTCCCAGGTTGAGAACCCATGTCATATATAATAGTTTTATGTGTGTAAATTCAGTTTTAATATTTTTGTAATTTTATTTATTGTATCAATTTTTAATTTTTTACAGTTCTTTTTTGATATTCTGATGAATCAATTTTAAAATAATGATCGATGATCGTTTTTAATTAAATTCTATCATATAAAATGAGAATATCATTTTCATTACAATATCAAAGGCTCGTTTAAGGTGATAAAAATTTTTAATGATATATTAACACATCAATTTATATAAATATGTATTTTTAGATAAAATGTTTAAGAATCTACATTTATAAAAAAGTTATCAAATGATAATAAAAATTTATCACAAAGTGTATAATACTCACAAGTACTGTCTTATGATTTAATTATTTTTAATATATTATATGATGTTGTTTTACCATGTATATTTCTTTTAATATATGAATGTGTGTATTTACTATCGGACAGAGACCAATTTATTTGGATATGTTATAGTCTTCATCATTTGTCATAATAATTCAATGATGATATATTTATTAAATGATTGAAAAAAAAACATTGTTAATTTTTAGTATAAATTACATCCTTTCTAAAATGTTATGTACTAGGTTCTTAAATTCATATAAAGGGTGTAAAAAAAGTTAAATATTAATTTACAATCAAAATGGAATGAAGAAATCTAAGTATGTTAAAATGTTATCATTTAAATAATAAATATATTGTCGAAAAACTATATTCAAGAGTCGGTTAGCGAATATGAAGCAAATAGCAACTTATCTGATCGTAGCAATAATATCTAATTATATTAAAAAAGTTTTATCTAATATCATCGCATATTTAACGGGATCAAAGAATACGAAAGACATCTTATTTATCAAACTACAGCAAGACTGTTTTTTATCATATTATCTTAATCTTGTTTATAAATATTTATTAAATATCTGAACCATGATTTTAATAAAGAAATTTTACATGAAATATTTTATAACTGAAGTGGAATTTGATTGATGATGGAGGAAATAACTGTAACATATATATGTGATGTTACAAACTGATAATAAAATTCATCAATCGGATATTACGTATTTAAATTAATTTCAAGGAATTTAACAATTTCCCAAAAAAACCTCCTAATATTCACGTATGAATAAAGGATTTTAGATGCTGTTAAAATTGAATTCTGTGTATCGCATCTAAGCAATTGTATTTAATATAAATAAAAAAAGATCAAACTTAATGATCAAACAACAGGGTGTGTAGTATTAAATAAAATCATAAATCCTCAAAAATATCAGTTAATCACATTCTATATATCAAAATGAATATGATAAATATGAACATAAGTTTATGTTAATTGACATATATAATTATAGATTAAATATGTACTACATATTAACCAAAAAACGGTCAGTATTTTACAGAATTATATTATGATGTATTAAACATGTAATAAATATTTTTTCCGTGCTAACAAATTATTTGTTCAATGCGATCTATATGCCATAAACTACAATTTTCCGTCCTAAATAATCGAATTTCTGATGATGACATTCAAAGGGTCCGATATTGCACTTATTATAATAAACATATTTTATAGAGATATCTGCAGTTAAGGCGAGAAAAATTCTGATTAAAAGACAGTCTATTTGACTCATGAAACAGAATATATATTCTCAAAAACATAAATACAATTATCTATAATAAAATCAATTTATATATAAATAAAATCTCAGAAACTCTGAATGTCATGATCGGAAAGTCAGAATTGTTAACATTAAATGATGCATGTAATTCGAAATTTAAAATATATTTTGCAGATATTGAATAAAAAAAATATGCCACAGTTCAAGATTAGCTAAAAATGTATAAATTAATTAATTGGTTTAAAACGACAGATGTGTGAATGAGGAATATGAAATTTTATATTTTAAAATGATGGTATATATTGCACTGAATAAATATTACACCTAAAATTGCAAAAGTCAAATAAAAATATTCGGAATTTATTGATTAATGCTTAGAAAATTATGTGATAATGTATTTGAGTTATAATTAAAAACCAGCAATCTACTGATATAGATGATATACACAACAATTAACAAGGAAGAAATAAAATTCATTATGCAACGTTCAATATTGTAAATACATTTCATTAAAAATCTGTTTAATTAATTTATCTTTCATTGAGCTGATATATTTATAACCTTTACTTTAGATATACACAACTCAGTCGAAATTTCACATATATTAACAATGTTTTTGAATAATATTCAATTTTACAACGTATAATGTTTAATATTCTTCTTTTTCAACAATAATTTCAATATTATAATTAAATTTATAGTTTTCGATATTAAATCTAAATTATACGTATATATCTGATGAGTAGGTCACGAATATGTGTGTATTTTTCTAGTTGTAAATTACTTAAGTTATCGTTTATGGTATTATTTATTGGCAGCTTCTATAGCGGTATTTTTGCTAATGATTTTGATGAACACTTAAATGTTGTTCATTTTTCATACAAATTATCTAGATGTACATCATATGTACGTTGTATACTTTCATTGTTATTTTCAAAAATGTATCCATTAAATATTTTTTAAATTCAATAGAAATATTATTTTATATATTTATTAAATATATTTCAATTAACGTCCAAACTGCATCTATACAATATAAATTTGTGGTTATGATTTCCTCATATATTATTAATATACTTCTAATTTCGTTTGGCATGAATACTTAAGTTAATGTAGATGTAAATATAAAACATAATGACAATACATGCCTCTATATTTCTTTTAGAACTCTTGAAAAATACCTATAAATCGAGATGGAAAATCATTAGTTTATGTGTTTTATCATTATTTAATAATTTGTTATACGAATTAAATTAAACAGATTTTCATAAGTTCCAGAAAAATAATTTATAAAGCCATATATCAAAATTTATTAAAAAGATAAATCAATATACCTTTGAAAAATTCGCGCAGATCAATTATCTGTAAATATTATAAATATATTGTTAACATCGCTGAATCATGATTTGTATAAATTGGATTATCATACATTACATTCTTTAATTTTAAATGTGTAGTTATTCAAATGATTTATTATATCATAAAAACATCGAAATATTTCAGTATATCGTTTGATATTTTGAATAAAACGGTTTGAATCGGTGATAATTATAGTGATGATTGTTTTCTTAATTAGTCAAAGTAAATAGGCTACAAAATTTTGATCATGTTACACATATCCAATTCTAAATTTCTAAAGAATATTTAAAATATTTTTATCTTGTTAAAAAAAAACAACATAATTCGATTTTACCTAACATTACGCGTTATAAAAACAAAATTTTAATTTTAATATGTACAATTTCGACATTCAAAGGCCAAAAATTTCAAAATTATTTACATAAAATTTTTTGCATAGAATATTGAGATATATTTACATATTTTCATAATTGCTTTTTTAAAAATATTTACTACAAAAATGAAATTATATACTATTTTTATGTTTTCATTACAATATTTATTTCTTAGACATCAAATTGAATATACCACGATATCTAATTATTAATATTTATGATTTAAAACCTTACAATTAATTAATACATTATCATAATATGAATGAGATAGATGGTGCGTTGATCAAATCATAATGTAAATATTAAGTTTCCATGTATCTCGAGGAATGTAAAAATAGACCATATAATTTCGAGACAGTCTTCACTTCATATTTTGCAGATTCTAACTTGAAAATTGCAAGAACTAACTTAAATTTTATTCTTCAGGACCAGGCTATAGATATAATAAGTACAAATGTTTTTTTCAATTCTATTTACTTTTCTGGAGAAATATGAGAAATACTAGACCTC
>JWZT01000560.1:47733-63148 GCA_000827895.1 Thelohanellus kitauei
ATGAATCGAGCATTTATTCCTACAAAAAATGTCTGCTTAGTTATGAAAATTATTATATTATATATAGTAGCATCAGTATAAATATTGAGTATTATGTTAATATAATTGTGTTAATTTTAACGATACAAACTCCAGAAATTATTAATAATTATGTTTAAATATCAATTCATTAACCTAATATATTAAAAAAATTCAGATAATTCATGAATATTTAAAGCCTCATGTAACGTTAACGATTTTTTACATGTTTCTTATTACTAGTGACCAATATTAAGAATTTAAATAAAAAATTTTAGAATATAGGAATTACTAGAAGCAACACACCATATAAATACACTATCTGCAATGTGGATTTTTATTTACGTTAAGGTATGTAAGCAATCAAGATAAATACTATTGCATGTAGTATGTATGGCTATTGAGACCGATCAGACTGATCACTCTGGTAGGAAGGTGTATGCGCTCCTAGAAACCTTACTTTCAGGGGGAGTGGCCCTCCTCTCGATAGTGCAAAGCGTATTTAGTCTAGTTAGATATTAATTAACTAGCTTAGAATAGTATTTAGTTTTTCTTGAATATAATATTTAGAAACCAATGTGTCGTAAATCGAGGGTTGTTGAGTTGGAAATTATAGGGCAAATCATGAGTTAATGATTATCTATATTTATAGTTTTAAAGCTGAAATTTTACACAAATACGGTAACATAATTAGTCACTCGTACTGTACTTTGATTGGCGTTTCATTATTATTTTTAGCATAGCGATATTTGCATTAATGAAAAATTGCCAATGCGGGTTTTACCATTGACAGGGCAGAACTCGATATTCTTGTAAAATTGTTGCATATAAATGATTTCGTTTTTTTGAATAAGCGTAAATATCTCATTATTATTGCTAAAAAAATCTGAGAATAAGACATTAAATGTCTAAATAATTTCTGAGAAATAAAAGGAAGAGAAAATATCATTAATCGTCGAAATGTACCTGATAACAAAGTTCTTCTACGAAGAATTTATCTATTGTGAGTAAAAGTATTTACGGCAAGTTTTATCGTCAAGTGTATACGGATATATAGACAGACAGTTGTCAATGTTTCATGTCGGATTGAAAAATTATGGGTGTATTATTTAGATATATACACACGCTGTCTAGATTAACAAAAAAAAATGGGTTTATAGTTAGTTTATTCATGAGGAATGTTACCTAAATTCTTAAATCATACGATGTTTTGTTGAAGTCGAGATTTTATAGAATGTATGAACATGTATAATGGCGTTGAAAATTATTATGTTCTAGGCTCTGGGACATAATCAACATTTTCTAATATGTATCCTGCAAATAAAAAAATGAATTATTTAATTGAATAACATCAGATAGTGTATTATTTGGTTTCAAGACAAGGAAGAAAATTGTGTGTATGTAAATAGATTTTTTGTGAAGGGTGTGACTGAGAGCATATCTGCACACTTGTCCCATAACGATAACACATCTAATCATGTATATACAAAATCATTCAATAGATTCATCTTAAGGCTTGTACTGTAGGCATAACAAACATTTTGGCACTTATCACAGAGGTGAGGATCACATGAGAAGTATATTTGACGCCTTGACGATTCCCGACGAAAATTGTTTTCTCAAACTTGATTTATTTTTATGATATTCACGTGTTTCAGAACTATCAATTAGTTGGTTTTGTGGTGTGTAAACTAACAGAATTTATTTGGTTTTCGAAATAATATATCTCTTGTATAAAAAATAGTAGTATTTTCATTCCAAATTACTATTATGGATTGAGGAATGTATGTATAAAGATAAAATAATGATCATATAAAAAAGTATTGATTGATTTTTCAATATAATGATTTTGAACGAATGATTGAAAATTGTGTCATTTGAAATTGATCATAACAATTAAGAAATATAGAATGCGATGGTTGTCTTCTAGATGTTTTTAGTCTTTAATACAATAATAAATATGAAACACATGAATATTGTTTAACTTTTTGTTGTTAAGGTAACTCGCCTGTTTCTACGAGGTATCGAGGTTGCTAATTTGATCAATATCGATATGCTCAGAAAAAATTTATCTAAATATTCAGTGCGAATTAAATATGCATATTAAAATCTATTTGATGATTCATGCCTCGATGCAACTTCAATGGAATGGAGGCAGTACATTCATTTTTGATTATAGCAACTTTTTTCATGTTACACTGGTTTAGCAATATCCCTTGTCTGTATGCGATGAGCTGTATGATCGTTTTGCAATTGCCCGTGAGGTCAGACAAACGACTAATTATCACGTTTATAGCAATTCTAATTTATAAAGTAGGATTATGAGATGACCACATACAGTTGATTGTATAGCCAGGGGAATATAGGATGTCTATTCATTAGCTCCTGATTATTCAGGATCATGTCAATCATCGATCGCTTTGGATCTAGTCGTGAAAAATAAAAGATACGTTTTGTGTAATTGTTATGATAATATTATCTAGGAATAACAAAAATCATTATGGCTATTTTCAAATGACATTGAATATAATATATAGAAGAAGTTTGTATTAAATCTGATGCCGTGTTAAAGTGTTAGAAGAGTACATTATAATTTTATAGGTTTGAAATCTCAAAGCAGAGAATCTGGGCTGATTGAAATAGAACAAAATTGATTTTCAAAAAAGGATCCACTCACTATTGTAGTCGTATATATTCAATTACTTTTATTTTGTATTCGTATTTTTAATATGTTTGTCATCATCATTGGTCCCATATATATTATGGATCGATACTGAATAATAGCTCAAACATTTTATGATCTCATCAATCTGCCACAGTGTGTCTATGTATTACAGAATGTATTTTGTTTTAATTAAAATCTAAATATTATTTCTAGTGAAGAAGATTTAGAATTCAAAACAGTTATTTCAAGTATGATCATTAGGGTTGTTCCTATAAAGTTGAAATTGAGAAATGAGATATAAGACTGATAAAATTTCGGCAGTCAAAAATTAATTCATCATAATTTATTTAAAAACTATCTGTGGATAAACGCAGAAGATTTTTTTGTAGTAATATAGATTAGATATTTACTATTCGACAGGAAATACTCATTAACATAAAAATACAACTATACATACATTGCGTTTAATTCATATATAAACATTGGAAAAAGAGGAAAGCATGTGGTTTAGCTTTGTATAGTTTACGTAATCAATCGATGTAGTTTCCTGTCAACTGAATATTTAATCGGACATTTTAATAATGACTAGCAGTACAGTGAATGTAGATTTTGCAATAAACATATATATTTTATAAGGAAAGACTTTGTTTTCATGATTTTTACACATTTACTCAAAAAAAATATGCTTATATACATACCTGATAAATGTTCATCATTTAATGAAAATCTATAGATAGAATGAAAAAATCAAGTGAGAAGAAAACCATGCGTTTTAAAATGATTGAATATCGTTCCTAATTAATAGATAAATCTAAAAATAAATTAAAGACAACAATTCATCAAACCGATAGTTATGTGCCCTTAATACTAATTTATTAGAATTGTTGCAAAAAAGCTTCATTTGGCAGTAATTAGTTAAGTAGTTGTTATGATATTACTCATTGTTATATTTACGGCTTAATAAACTAATAAAGCTTAAGTCATAACGTCATCTTCAACACATTCTAGGGATTTAAACATATTCTGATTCGCAATGGTCGTGATAAATCCTATTATCAGTAATTATTCTTAAATTAATACATTATAATTTTCATCCTTCGTTTGACAAAATTGATTATTATAATTAAATTGTTTGATAAACTACTATAATCGACAACCAGAATATGACTAACCAGATTAATTTTAGATTTGACATAACCAAATCCATATACTCAGACATGTGTCATCAATTAGAGCCTCTCACTCTGAATCAAACCGAAAAACCATTAGTGTAACAAAAATCAAACGCTCAACCATTAAATTATCAAGGAAACATCATGGTAAAACGATACTTTACAACGACGTAAAAATGAACATACCATAAAATATGAGTAGTGTGATAAAAATTATTGGATATTTCGTTTTGACTATATGAACTACAATAAACAAAGGATCAAAAATATAATCATGTATATATTAATTTATACACGAGAGATATGTATACTAAATTATACTAAGTCTCTAAAATTTTTCAAGACATTTACATTCATATTATATAGTAGAAATTTGTAAAATTTTTTGGGCCTTCGAGAAGACTGAAAAAAAACAACATACGAATACATAAATATATATCAATATTAACAAAATATATTTATATTCGTATGTTAATTTTTAGATGTTAATAGTTATTGGTTCAAAAAAGCAATATGTTTCACTCATTTTATAGATACAGAAAACCAACCAAAAGGGTAATGGTTCGAAGAAAACTCGAATTTACTTTCTTGAAAAAATGGCGTAAAAGTATAATTGATTATAACGATTGACTGAAAATCGCACATATAGATGATATATAATTAATACCCATTGCTGACTACATAAAATGAATGCAGATAATTAGAAAAATATGTAATCAGACGATATTATATCAAATAAAAACAAAATATGTATGGTTAAACGTCACGAAATAGGCTTCTATTATTCTTCTAGTTTAGTTTGTATTATATAAATTAGAACAATTTTCAAGAATATAGAAAAATAAAACATCTATAAGTGTGCAATAAAAATAAAAAATATTTAATTTATATCGGCTTCTTTATTGAATGATTATCATATGTTCAGCTTAAAATTATTTTTATACTAAAATAAATGATTTGTTTTCATAATAAGTGATTTATTACAGATAAATACATCAAAAACCACAAATAATATAATCTTTATTTAAACATTTTATATAAGACGATCAAACAATTATCCATCACCTATAAAAAGTCAACATAATTTCATACATGTTTAATCAATTCAAATAATATTTTATATGAAAAACGTTAGAACATATTCTTGATTCATATAAAAAAATTAAAAAAAGCAACTTTAATAGTTTTTTTGTATCAGAGTTCAATAATATATTTATATTCCCCTGTCTTGGTAAACATATGTTAATTTAATAAATGATGTAATTGCATCTTTCAAACGGCATCAAAATCAATATTATTAACTAATATAACATCATTTTATTAGAAGAGTATTTTTAACATACTTTTCTATATAAGATTACAACATTAAATTTATATTTCTGAAATATTTTTTGTGGTTGACCAGAAAGTTTAGATGATTTTATGACGTATAACTTAAGAGTATTAAACAAAATTTTTAGAATTTGATAAACGTTTAGTTTTACACAAAAATACAATAATTATTTCTCTATTTTAATGATATATATATATCAAATATATATCCAAAAATAAAATACCAACACCATTACATCCCATTATATTACTCGTAAATTTAAATATGTCATCAATTTATAAGATAAAATTTTCATCGTTGAAATCTATCGATGAGAATATCATCCCTTATACATTTAGTCTAAAATTACCATATAAAATTTAGTTAGTAAATGTATCAATAATACCAATAAATTATAAAATTTTTCTGATAAATGCTGGAGTGTCATCGAGTATAGTATTAATATATATAATACAATAAATTTACATTATTCTAGACCCATAAATATTCCACAAAAGAATTTCGATATGAGTTTGCCATTCAATGTAACATACTATATTTAATTGTAAATATTACTTTATATGTTTTGGTTCAATATGAATAAAACAGTTAAATATGAGCAAATCTCTTGTTAATGTAGAAACCCCATATATTGAAAATATTAGATATATTTGTCATAATCTCTTTTAAATGAATATATTTACCTCGTGCAGAAAGATAATATCAATAATTGAGGCATGAATATAAATAATTCGTGTGTAATTATATCATGGATCTGTTAGTATACAAAGCATATGATAATCTATATGACTTCATAAAATATATACAGGACTTTGACAAATGTATTAAATCATTGTAATTAAATACGACATACTTGTAAATGAATATTTGTTAAGCATGAAATAGGTGATAGATTCAAAGTCATCATCTTGTCATTTTATGCCTTTGTATGATTAAATTGCAGGGTTAAGTGTGTTTTAATTATCCTTTATAACTCCGTATAGCAAACTATGACCAATTCATATTAATGTGTTGTCTTATAAAATACAGCTTGGAAATATATATTATTTCATATTCAAAATAGCATGGTGTCTTAGAATAACATTCAAACCATACTCTGATTTATTAATTGTAAATTTATAATGATAAATTCTAAAATGGGTCTTACTTGTCAAATATTCATTCTCTGTCCAAGAATGCGCCAAAATTTCACTCATAAATCCGAACGCAAATCTCAACACACGTAAAGACAAAATCTTTTTTTAAAAAATAATTTACTTTATATATTACATCAAATGTCGGCATCTCCGAAGAAAAGCATCATAAATCAACATTTTTGAACATGGATAATTATAAATACTTAAATGTTAGTTAATTTTGTCCTCCACAATTCGAGAATTTTTGAATTAATCTACTAAATAAAAAATTTATATTATATTGGATTTTTCAGTTGAATTATATTTTCCATAACTATATACCGGGCTAGCTTTTAACATATTATTAATTGCTTGCTTCCACTTATAAATAATATGGTTACTTCTGATTTAATTGTATAAATATTTATTGTATGTTAAGTATATATATAAAATTTATATGAGATATTTGAATTCCATATGAATTCAAATGATTTATTTCTGCTTCAATGTTAATAGCCAAATGTATATAATACAAAGAGTAAAATTGGTGCTTAATTAATGCGCATCTCATTTTTAATCATTCATTTAATGTTATTTTAGTAGTGAATCAATACATATTGCTATTTAAAACGTATCATCGGGCCAAAATATAATTTATTGTCAGATTATTGAATGTATATACTTTATCTATTAGAAATATTGAATTAATACAGATTTCAGATTTTATCGTACTATCAACAAAATTAATATATACATATTTAGAAATTGATAAATCAAGTAAAATCTGGTCAATATAAAACACATACTCTTAAAAAAAAGATTATGGCTATTAAAAATAGGACATATATTAAACCTTGTCTAATTTTACATAATTGGCGGACAGGATTATGAAAGAATGTAAAAATAGATCTGGTTGAAAAATAAACAACCAATTCAAAAGATTGTTTATTATTGCAGTAAACCCGGTTATATATACTCTAAATAACAGGAAAATGGATATTTTTATTCATTTTGTGCAGTAAATAACGCTTCACTTATCTATTTCAAATGAATATGTTCCATATTAAATAATAGATGATTAACGTGAATTATTAAATATTTAAATTTGTATAAAATCTCATCCATCAACAATTAATCATTTATTCCATATGTTCAAACAGCATATTATAGATACTCGACATGTAATTTCTTCTCATTTATGCAAAAGCGGATATATATTATTGATTTCGCTGTCTACTTTCGAGCATGGCTTAAGACATGAAAACCATAATTACGAAATATTCATAAATTTCTATCATTTTCAAAATATAGAGAAAATTATTTTCGCTGAAAATATAAGATTACTGTGTATGTATTTTCCCGTCGATATATATATATTCGTTGAAAATCTGTTCAGCGGAATAAATATTCAACGAAGCACATATATAAATACATGTCGTTGCCATTATGTGATCATATATCACATAAATATTTGTATAATTTAGCATCACATTTTAATCAATGATATTCAAATAATATTTCGTAGAACTTAAAATACAGATAAAAATTATTATATTAGTATAAAAAAAATAATTTGAATACTCATTAGTTATAGAAAGTATTTTTTGCTATTTAATGATAGTTTTCCAATGATCTATTTAAAAAATTTTTGTTTGAATGTTTCTTTTTTCTATTTCAGAAATATATTATTTCAGGGTTTCCATTTACTATCGAATATGTTCCATTAAATATCGAACAGGATCCATTTACTATCGAGCCTCCCTAGCGTTCAACAGTTTCGCTCCCGAACATTCATTTTTGGTCACCTGAAACACACATAAGTAATGGAAGGGTAAATGAGTCTACTCATTATTTATAAATTGATATTTTTCTTAAATTGGCAAAGTAGTAAATATGGTTCCCGTCCTAATATGCAAAAAAAAAAGAATGTAAACAATATTAAATAAGTTATATATCGATTATTTATACTTATCAATAAATTTTTTAATGATATGAGAGCATTACTAGAAAGCGCTTAATATACAGTTTAAATTCATTTGTGATATTTCTGGGAAACAAATTCTGCAAAGCGTGTCACGAAAAATACGGTTCCAACATTTATTTTAACGGTCATCAAGGTTGCTGGTTCAAATCCAGTCTGAATAATTATTGAAATAATTTTTATGAGTTTTAGAATTATAGGGATGAGACCTTATTTATTCATTTTCCCATTAAAAAAATATAAATTAGTAAATAATAGGTTGGCTCATTTACCCTTCAATTACGTATATCGGTTTCGGGTGAGCAAAAATGAATGTTCGGGTGCGCACTGTAGTACGCTAGGTATACTCTATAGTAAATGGATCATGCTCGATAGTAAATGTACACCCTCTATATCGTAAAGTGGTTGAATGCACAAATCATACTTTGAACAACTGTCGTTTAACGACATGGAACATTGTCCATTACTACAGATGATCTTAACCTGGAGGTTTAATGACCATTTTTAAGGGTCTTAAAAGAATTCTGACAATATGGCGTAATTTATTATTCCAATGTGTAAAATTGTTCATTAAAATCATAATTTCTGCTGGTTTTTTGAAAATTTATTTTTCAATTGCGTTTGAAATAAAATATCGTAGCTAAATAATTCGTTTTGTTTTCAAACGTTTTAATTATTACAGCATAAATATCTTTAAATTTTTATACTACATCCTATTAAAGGGAGTACAGATCCGTGAGTTTAAGCCAAAGCAGGATCATAAATTCAACAGGTATTAGTCAATAGAAATGTATGTATTAAAATATTGTGAACAAAAAAAAGTTATAATCAATATTATTTACATCTCGAATTCAATTCAGTAGATACATATAGAATTGATATCTTCCAAATCCATTATTTGTGGAAAAGTTCTATCAGATAAATCTATGTAGTCGAGCAAACTTCAGCGCCTTTTTGACATGCCTCTGAAGTTTTTGAATAAGGACACAAATTAATTTGGATAAAAAGCTAATGGTGTAGACAAAATCGAGCTTGACATTTGGGGCCATTGAAATGATCGAAACATAGCTGGAATATATCCATCTTATTTTAATGTGTCGATCGGAATCGCCAGAACTTTGTAACCTCATAAATAGCTGAAACGGTACTTTTGATTGAGGCCATACATATTGTCCGAGTCATGATTGTAGACGAAAATGTTTATTAATTAAATGACATGTATTTAACCTTCGACACCGAACACATGAGAATAGCTGACGTGTCTGCAGATATTCTCGATCAAATGATTCAGGGAATGAAATCCTCAACACTTCCAGTATTTGGCATTCAGCTCGATGAATCCACAGACATCGAAAATGGCTCACAATTATTTGTTTATGTTATGATATATACATTAGAGTGTTTTTAAGACGAGTTTCTCTTTTGAAAACTACTTGAAACAACACCTACGCCATGTGATATATATGAAAACGTGTGTTAATTTATAGAAATCCCTAAAATCTCATGGAAAATATTTGTGGCTTGATATTTCTCATCAATGTCAAATTTACAATTCTGTATAAAGTGTTTAAAGTCATATTCCGTTATATCTGAGCCGATATTAATTCTTCTTCTACCATTTCTACCTATATCCTTTGCGAAATGGGGTATTCCGGCCTTTTTTTAAAGTCTTAATATAATATTAGACTTGACGTATTAGATTATGTTCGTTGTGATCTTACCCAAGCAACCCCAAGAATTCCAAATCGTGTGAAACAACAATAAGATCAATCATCGAAGTGATGTTGACTTGGTAGAACATATTGTTAAAACAAAATTAAATATATGTTATTTACATTATTGTTCATGCTCAGAAAACGATTTAAAATTGTGCACGATTATTGTGATTATGGTACATAGAAAAGTAAAAAAAGTGCATTTTATGAACATTAAAGTTTTTTTTTAAATTATATGCATCAATCTATTTACAACAATAATAATTTCTTAATATTTCGAAATTTAAAATAAATTAATGTGATGTTCGGTTTCTGAAATTTAACATTTTACCTGTGTATCAGTAATATATACTATGTTTACGATTTGTAAATCTATAAACTTACAGTAAATTATGGCTGCCATACAAATTTGTTGTATGGGAGGTCGCAGCTCGTTGGAAGATTTATTAGATGGATTAAAGGTGGCGCAACGCAAAAAAGATTGAGAACTGTTGATCAAAATGATATAGTTGTATACGGTATGGGTAGAACAAAATATATACTGAAAGTAGTTCCTTGTTCAATTGGATATCGTAACATTAAGAACCAAAATGTTAATTAAAGATGAATATCTCTTACTAGAACGCAAAATCATCATGATATACATTGGAAGTTATAAATATATGATGTCTCTGTATCTCCTTAAATTTTAATCGGATTGAAAGATGTATGATCGTATTATAAATGCTTGTATTAGCATTGTCTAGTACTCATAAATTATATATTGAATTTAGAATATCGACGCGTATCTATCAATTTGATTGAAAAATAAATATATATTCAATATTATTTCTCAATATAAGAGAATCACAAGAAAATATGATGGTCTTCGATCAGAAATTTTCACGTAGACTTAACTAGATGGAACTGTAATGCGCGTCCGCAAGGCAGCTCAACTGGCCATTTTTTATTCATAATACATCTTAGTGTGTAATCCTCAAAAATTATCACACGATCGACTTTTGCTTGCTTAATCGTAAGAATAGTTTCATTTTGACATGATATTTAATATATTTGTTGACATTGTATAAATATATAATGTCATATGTAACTTGATATTTCTGATTCTTGATAATATTTATCATAATTCCGTGCATAATACTTCACATAGTATGTTAATTTGAATAATTATAAATTATATGAATGTGCGAATCGAGGTATGCAAAACACTGTTTTTATTTTATCTAGAGCCTCATAATCATTAATTTGAGAAAGCATATTCTCGAAGGCATCATGTGGTGTTTTCCCAAACCTTTCTCGATACATTTTTTCATCTAATAATTATTTAAACATTTTACACCGATTTTTGCCTGTAGTAAATTTCTCCTTGTCTGGGCACCTCTTTTGAAAGATTTTTGAAACGAGGCCCAGTAAGTCTCTACATTATTTGTATGTAAACGTGTTCAGGACTTCTAGTGTGTTATTTACAAAACATACTCAAAATAACAATGTGTGATTGACAGTTTATTAAAAATACTGCGGATTGACTGTAAGTGTTTCTAAACCTAAATAATCAACAGCATCAAACCTTTGTATGAGGTAATACATCTCTGTAATTAAAAAATCCTCTCAAAACATGTCGAAAATGATTCATTTGATACATATATCATTATTACTTTTTTGAGAGTGTATGTGTTTCTATTCAGAACGCAGATCACAATAAAAATCAAAGTATTAATCAAAAACATTACTTTTGTAGTAATGTCGTACATAACAAGGACTCGACATTGAGGTCTCAGTAAATCATGGTCTAAAGTTAAATTCCTACCTCAGTAATGCATGGCTCGCAAAATATTTTGATTCATCGATTTGAAATATTATCCCTGGGCTACCGATCATTATGTTTAGAGTAAATAGCTTCCTTGAAAAACTCTGACAGTTTCCCTTAAATTCACATTTCTCAAATATTTAATCATCTTTGCCGATGTAGTGTGCGATATCGACAGAAATGACGATATCCCGAATCGATTGTGAGCCACAATACGAATGACCCAGAAAAATTTAGTCATAGATTCTATACAGTAATCTTGGAATGAGCTTAATAATTAGTAGTTCAACTCACCAGATCTTATTGATTTTTTGCATTAGACACCAGGAATAGACGAAATGAATATTATATCATGGCTATAGTTTCTTAAATAATCTAAAAATTCATATCTTTTAGGAAATATCATTATATTGATGTTCCACCATTTTTTTGAAACATTGATCCCATAACATGTCTTCTACCAAAATTCAAACATGCCTTCAAAATACAAAAGGATCATACGGCGTCAGAAACAATTTCAGTGAAAATTTCCAAATCCATCATTACCCTGCAATTTTCGCGTAAACCTTGAAAGTTACTCCAAGAGGAGCCTACGTGAATTATCAATGTTTTTTAGATTTTATATTTTGATAAAATGAATTTTGTGTCAGAAAAATCTGAGTTTATGAATCATTACATAAAAATGTTTTTTTGTATATCATCTTGATGTCTATAGTTTATTCAGCGGACATGCAGAATTTCTTCAATGAACAAGTGCCACTTCGGTATCATAACTCTAGTGGAAAGAGAAATGTGGGTTAATATTTAGCGAGTGTGAGTCTTGCATTACTGTATTCTGTTAGCCCAATGATGCCTACCGGGAGTGTGACCTTGTCGCACGTGAACAACATCCCAATATCTGTCGATGTGAATTGCGTACAGTATTGGACCAGTGCCGGTTCGTAAACATCCATGACCGTTGTCAAAAAAAAAGTAAATGCAGAAGTTCACAGAATAAATTCAACATAACTATTAAATTTTATTTATAAATATTATCATATTTAAGTCAGATAGATGTCTATCTTAAGATTCTGTAATCCATCTTTGATAATATTTCGGGGAAATATTTAATGGAAATCTTGTGGATCAGCTGAAAGATATCTCAAGAATCGAAAAGAAATGAGATAAAGTATTCTGAGATTTCAGTATTTTTAAGAAGCTATAGATCTTGCATGTAAAAACCTGTTAAAAATAAGTATTAATGCAACATATTTGTTTTATAAGACATGAGATAACATCTAGTTGTTCTGATTAGCTTGATCAATACGACCATAATTTAATTCATTTAGCATTATTTTATTGACATATGGAAATTACACCTACTTATTTTTCAGCGATGTACGTACTATTTCAGTAATTGTCAGCTGATCTTTTTGACTGAGAAATACGTTTAGGCCAATTTTGTATATACATTCATTTATATTTTTTCGATATGATTATAGTTAATTGCTTAATCTTTCAAGAAAATTGGAAATATATTGTTTTTTTCGTAATATAATTTCATTAACAAGCGTGAAAAATTGAGAACTGTCTGATGTTATGAGACGATTTTTACCATCAACTCAGCTTTGGCATACACGAAAATCAGAACATGTCGTTTTTTTCAAACGAAAATTGGGATGTCAAATTTTATAATCAATCAATAATTTTATTTTGAAAATATTAAAAAAAATCCAAAATGCTAAATGGTTAATATTGAAGTATGCACTTGAACAAAAAATGTCTGGTATCAGAATAGTACGTTATAATCTTGTTGACAATCAATTGATGTACATTTAATGTACTTATGTCAAACTGTAGTTCTATAATGCAACGACAATATCTGCTACAACGAAGTATTTTGTTATGGATGAATAGATTTTTCGTTAGGTAGAAAAATTTAGAGAATTTCGATTGAATTGAACAGCTTAATTTTTATGGCTATCGCATGATTTGCCATAATTGAATGACAATTAATTCACATTTTATAGTGAATATGTTTGTTAATTATGGCCATATTAACTTTGATAAAAATATATTCATGTCGATATAAATTAGCAGACTTAGATAAGGTGTCAAAAAGCGATTATTCATATTGGATGCGGGAACTTATTCGATTCTCATTAAGATCACTACGATGCGAATAGTTTTGAAAAAATTCATATTTCTGATTAAAAATAAAAAGGAATTTATTAATTACATCATGAGACATCTTGATTGATACTCTCAGAATTATTAAAATAAAATTGGAGAAAAAAAAAATTATTAATATCTATATTTTCATTCCCATCCTTCATAGTACACAACAAAATTTAATAGATCGGAAATTATCAAAGATAAAATAACTCATTTTTCATTTTATATTGCTAATTTAAATCAGTGAACAAATCATCAATTAAATAATGACTTAAAAAATATTAAATAATTTGTTGAAAATTGTTAGATTGGATATCTTCATTAAATATAGATATAAATCGTTAAAGTAATGTATTTCAAAACCTTTAGGATTTTATATATTTCACCAAATATGTGATTATATATTAATAAATATAATGAACTTTTATCTGAGTTGTATTTTATTTAATATGAAATTTGTTTACTTTAAACAAAAATATATAGTCTTGAATCATGTAAACTGAATCTATATTTTTATATTATAATGATTTTTTTTAATATTTTTTTGCAGTACTACGCCTACATTGTATTGTTTTATGTTATGTCATCATATCAATAAAATGATGATAATCAGAATGATATTATTGATAAATATCAAACTCTACCGAGATAAGTTGAAAAATCTCTAAAAGAATTATCATTATAAATATTTGTTGCTGTACACGGATGTAAAGATAGATATCAACTAAAATATATTTATATATTTCAAATTAAAGGCAAAAGAAAGATATTGGCAATAAACGATTTTGATTAGAACAATGTCCTTTCATTTTATTAACATACAAAATTGTATTTCAAGAGTTTTCATTAATCTGTCTATCAATATAAATACCCAAAAGGTTTTAATTAATCCACAGGCAATTCGGTTGATATCATCGTTGGTTTTCGCACCATTATTTTTGGTTCCTTTAACGTCGAGTCATACATCTTTTGTATAAATAAAAAAATAATTACTCTTTCTGTAATTATAATTGTCGTGGATAATAAATTTGGTATTGACTAGGAATATTTTATCACTAATTACAGTTTTTATTGTTGAAGAATCTCGGAAATTACGATAAATAATGACTTTTAGTTTTATTTTAAAGTGTGGTTTTTTTGCTGCTATAGAAGCATTCGTCTGTGTTATAATTTGTGGTTTTTCTAATTATTAAACTGATAATTTACTTGATTTCCGTCGTTCTCTTGTAATTATAAATAGTAAACTGTAAAAATATGGTGTCCCTCCTGCCCTTATTCGAATTTTCAATGTTTTGTTTTTAGGTCTATTTACTATCCAAGTCCGATTAGTTTTTACGATAACATGAATTTAAAAATAAAAAAAATACCCTAAAATAGAGTGATAATGCTTAAATTAATGTGGGTTAAATTTACGCTTTTTTCACCATTTTGTTTATATTTTATAGACACAGTGAT
>JWZT01000560.1:175125-191150 GCA_000827895.1 Thelohanellus kitauei
AATTTTAGTAATTTATTTTGCAAAACCATGTATTGATATTTATTCATAATATTCGAAATCCCAACGTATGATTCATTAAAGACATTCAAAATATTGAAATATGATTGCTTAGTTAGTTCATATTAATAAAATTATTATATTCAAAATCAAATATCAAAATATAACAAAATATTTAAAAAAAAATTCTACAACGATTATTCAGAAAAACATATCCCTTCGTTATTTTATTTATATCATTATGAAATTTCAATTATTTTAGAATCGCAATAAATTTTTATTAAAAAAATATTGTATATTAATTCGCATCTAACTTAAACATGTTATATAAATAACTTCGTATTTTTTAATGATACAGCCAATTTTAATCTAACTATAAACAATACGATATTACAATGTTTTAAAATTTCTCATAAATCAAAATATATAATTCATATACTATTAAAGATTTTTTCATCATTATCATAATAATTTCATAGGATTTTATTTAAAAAAGTTTTTTCGTAAATTCTAAATAGGATTTTTACATATTTGTATGGAATTTTAAAAGATAATATTTATGTGCACATAAGCTAATATTCAATATCCAACCATAAAGCGATTCTCGATTCATTCATATTTTTTTATTATTGTAAAAATTGAGTGTCGGTAGACACACTTGTGCTCAAAGATTAACAATATTCTTGTGATAATTTTTTGGCTAGAATATGTTGATGTACAGATTATAAAATTACGCCTAAATTTCTTTTAACTTACAATAGAAAATTAACAGTTCGAGAATATAATTTCTATATTAAATGTCAAGCAAATATTGTCGATATATTCAGATTCGAATTCAATGGGGTATTTTTTAAAAAATTTCGGACTTTATTTTTGATAATTGGATCATAACAAATCATCATCAGAAATTCATACAAAGCATATGTATATAGCTATATATTGCAAAATATACATTTTATCTCTTAAAAAATCAATATTTTGAATATTTTGAAGATACTATGAAAATGCGATAGATTGCAAATGGCCTCACGGAAAATACTATTCTGTCTGTGGTGGTTCTTTTCTCCGAAGCGGCATCAAGGCTCAAGCATTTTGGTTTGATATGTACATTGATTTTATGAATAATTGAAATTTTTGACGTTTCCTGCGTGACTTTTTAAAGTTTAGATTTCGCACTTGGAGCTGCATCCTCAACTTCGCGCGCAATATCAACGATTTTCAAAAATGTCGTGTTTTTGGTCGACATATGGAAGATGGCCATTTAAGCTGGTTCGATTTTAACCCTATATATATATATATCCTGTTTTGAGGGTTTCTTCTAGGTTATCCATATTCTCGCCGAAATCACATGTAACTTCCCTCTCTCGAACATTAGCAGTTACCTCACGATCTGATTCACCAGATTTGCGATTAATTTCCGTAAAGAACCTGTGCCCCTCCCCAAATAAGAATTTTTTACTTCCGTAATTATCCTACATAATTGATTAGATGTCTTCATAGTTTAAATCATCGAGATTTATCCACTCTTTCATTTGCAGGCGGTCGGTTTCAACGTCTGATATTCATCATACTCTGGTTGTTCATAAATCTTGAGGTAGTGTAGTATTAGAAATGAAATTGGCCTCACAAAACGTTATCAAGCGAAATTCATCATACTTCGCAATGCTTTTTTGGTGGATCAAAGGTCAATATTATAATGTTGATCCCATTCTGAAATATATGGAATTTTGACGTCAGAATATAAATTTCGTATGAGTTCTTACTCAACTTTAGATTGGGCATCCAAACGCTTTTATAAAGTTCAAGCTACTTAGACAACAAATTTACAGTTTTGAAATATCAGTTTCGTTCCTTGTCGCCAAATGTTGAATACAGCCATACTTGCGCGAACACTTTTAAATAAATTATATAATTTATTCTATTGGTTTTTTGTTAACACATTGATAACAACCTAAAAATTTGAAATTTAGTATCTTAGAGTAATAGACATAAAATTCGTTGTAAATTAATAATTAATGCGACTGATGGATGTTTCAAAATGTTTCTTCTATAGAAATTATATTGTAAATTCTTATGATATATATTTATAATACATTTACATTTGTAAGAAACGAATTATATATCTTTACAAATAATTGGTATGTATACGTTTCATGATACGACTTATCAAGGCCGAGAATTGAGAAGCTCTCAAAAAGCATTTGATTTGTATTATTTTTATACAGTCAACTCATGTTAAATGAACAGACTCGAGAAATAAATTAATGCCCTTATCCAGACTCACCATGTGATCTTATAACACATTGCAATCCATTCATATCATGTTGTTACAAATGGATTGATACATTGCATTAACGGTTTACATGATTCAGAAAAACATGGTATATTAATTATGAGATGATAAGAGAATCAAAACTCTCAGGAAGAATGTTGAATCACATCTTGCCAAAATATACTAGTAAATTACTATCTAAATTGTGAAAAATATTTTTGACATTTAAAAATCTGAAATATGCTAATGTTTTAAATGTTTTTTCTGTAAACCATTAAAACTAAATGAAGATTATTCTTGATTTTAGGAAATTGATATTTTAATTAATAATACCATGTTATCATCTGATACTAATTCCAAGTTAGCATATCTTTTCCTAGTTTTGAACATAAACATAAACTAGAGCGATAGACATTATGTTGAAAATATACGTTAGCATTTATTTTCAATCTTGAATTAGGGGAGGGGGGGGGGGGGCAATGGTATTCTCTTCAGCAGTGTGTGCCCTTAACATTTTTTGAACCTGACTTGCGTCAGTTTTTGAAAATATTGGTCGTGAAATAACGCCCTGGATATAGTCCTTCAGTTAAGGTGATTGCGCTCTTGAAAGATTTGCAAATTTTCGGTTATGACTGTACGACAAATAGCATCATAAAAATTAAATAAATCGTAGAAATCGATTTTACTCTTAAAATATCGTGAATAATTTTTTAAATTCGGAATTTATCGTAAACGAACGTTTAATACAGTAAATTTATTAAAAAAATATGAATCTCTATTCGACTTTTAGATGGGAGCATTTGATAAAGATAAAATCACAATTAAATGTTATTATATTTATACCCGGCAGATTTTCAGATTATAGTTGAATCTTTGGTCAAATATTGCATAATATATCATCTAATACATCGCGTTAACAGAAAAAAGTTTGAGAATTTGTTATCACAATATAACGATATGATAACGCCATGATTGAAATGAATTTATATAATAGTAATGTCATGCATACAACATACTACTAATGTATATTACCATTTACCTTGTCGAATCTGGTAAAGAATGTCCCACTTCGCAATTTCGTATTAAAAATATTTTTTTTATAGCCATTATTAACAATCATTCTTTAATGACCATCCGGATATTTGATAATATTGTCGATTTAACGCAATTTAATTATAAAAGTGTATATTTGTTATTTACGACAATCTAATCACTGATAGTTTATTTGTTATTTTCTGTGTCTGGCCACATGTAAGAGTTTCGTCATACGTCGATGTCTGAATTATTTATAATTGACAAAAATTTATCATGAAAAACAGTAAGGTTTCATTAAACAATAGATTCATATTGTTATCTCTCTCACTGATTCCGTCTAAAAGAAGTATAGAAAAAAACGTGAATACGAATTTAAAAAACAAAAATGATGCCATGCTGTATATCATGAATTAAAACATGATCAATTCACTGGAGCTCATTATATTCTACATGATTGGTTTGAAGTTTTTTGGTTTCGAAGCAAGCCGTGATATGATCTTATAAAACTGTCGAAATAAAGTCGATGTTCAAAGTGGCATTCTTAATTACATTATACAAATGATAACCGAAACATTATAAAAACAGCTAAAGGTCCTTCGATTAGTTTTCTATCCGAATTTTAATGGCGACGGAAAAGATTCACAAAATATTTAGAGTTAGCTCATAGGTTACGTTGGTACATGTTGTACTTTAATTAATTATTAATACAAATTTGTTCAACAGTGAGCAAAAACAAAAGTCATGGCGATGTCTTCACCACATAATTCTATGATAAAAACCTATGAAATATGTATACATGACATTTGAGAAAAAAATATACCTCCAGGTCGTTAAACATTTAATAAATGTATTTCATAAATATAAAATATTCTTTAAAGTAGAAAAGCACTAGTGGGCATTTTTTGTTTTAACCACGTTTTCAAGAATGACCCATAGACAAAGATCATTTTTCTATTATTTAGTATTCAATGTGATCTTAGACACATGCCCCATGGTATTGTATATTTACTTTAAATTCAATATACTATATGTCGAAGAAAATTGTATAACTTAATCGTTTTTTAGCATTAAAAATTTCGACTAATTTCGGGTTTAGTCGACAGGAAGAAAATGGAGTTATAACCTTTTTTGAATCATTTTAATCCACAATAACATTTTAATATCAATGACATCTAGAGAAATTTTGAATGGTTAGATTCATAGGCCTATATAATATCTATATGCTGTTTTACGCAATCTCATATTATAATGGCTGTAATGATCAGGTTGATGGACACATCCCTTCGGATCAAGTTGTTCTTAACGCTTGTACTTGTCGTTTCCTTTTGCTCTTCATATACGAATTGCGAATGTGAGCCTGTAAGTTTTTATTTATTCATATCATAATAGATTTTTCAGTATAAAAGCATGATTTTCTGTTCATATATATCTCAAGTCACCGGCATCTGACATCATGCACTGGGTGTATAGGGGGTGGCTATCCGTTTAAGAAGATATTATTTCGAGTTTTATTGATGAAAATTTGCGAAATAAACGACCAAAAATTAATCGCCATGGATGGACCACAAAATTCAAGAACGCGGCTAGGCATATTATAAAGCTGCCAATGTAGCCATGTCATTGCTCAAACAGCTAAATATTTTAATTGCACAACTCATGAGATATTTGTAATGGTTTTGTATTTTGTTGTTGTCGTATTTTTTTTTATTTTTTAATATCTGTATATATGATTATCAATCTTAAAGGTATTCAGTGCATGATCTTCGATGTATATCTTAGATTTTACGTATCTTCTTAAAACATTTATTTATAACCTATAAATTATGATCCGAATTAGTTTTTTTATGTGCATCTAATGATTTTTTACCACAAGTTAAACTATTTTTGAATAGTAGCATGCTCGAAAATTTTCAACTGAATTCATAATAGATATTTTAATTGTAATAGATTGCATCAAGAAATATTTCAGATTGTACATTTATTAAAATATATTGACGATCCATTTTCTTGAGAAAATAGATATTTAATCATGTTTATAATGTGATAGATGTTTGATGTGTTGATTAAGGTATGTTTAGAATGTTCTTGTTTTATGAATTTGGCAAAAGACGGCTTTACATGTAACTTACTGTTTTTATCAACAACGATACTTTGAAATACTAATATTTGGATAATGATTCATGACCATCGTTGAAAAGTTTTCAATTTTGGATCTAAATATCCAGAATTTTAATATAGAATTAACGGATTATTTAAGTAAAGAAGAATATGCTTTTTTTGATATATCTGACAAAATAAACTGTACAAATTTGACTAGACTCAATCGTTTTTTTCATATTTTAGAATATTCAAAGTTTGCTGAATGAAAGGTTAACTGTGAATGACATTGACCCAAGTAACGATTTCGAGAACGTCCCTCAACTCTCTTGGGAAACTCCGTACTTGACAGTTGTGAGAATTTCCCTAAAATGCACATTCGAGCAAGGTATTGTCTAATGACAATTAGGTTCATAGACAAGATTTCGCAGCGGAAGAAATATTAAAAACTGTTGCATCAAATCGTTCATAAACTTTTCAAACATACCTCTTGATGATAAGAATTCGCCAGAACAACGTTTGAAGGAATATTGCAATTATATGACAAATAAAATACTTGAATGTCTGGATGTCATGGATAACGACCCTTTTATATGATACTATGCTGCCTAATATATATCATGACGAATTAATTAATGACATCGATGAATAATTAACTTTCGAAAAGAGATATTATTTCTAAATAGTATTCTTTTAAAAGGTTTTTGTTATTTTTCAAACAATTTGATTTTCCGAATTTCACATAGACTAATCAGCAATATATAATGATTTTGAATAAAATATATTTTAATAGTTAAAAAATATATTTAACGAACATGCTAAAAAATGCAATTGTGATGAATATGAATAAAATAAATTGGCTTGGCCTACTCTTTATTTCTAAACATCATGTATGTATGTAGAATGTATAATATGAAAATTTTTACTCTCATGTTAAGTCTGTAAGTATTCTCGCCCTTTATTATAAATGTATTCAAGTGTTAAGAATCAATATCTTGTATTAACTATNCTCTTCCGATCTTGTTTGTAATCGTCGTGAGAAATATTACTACACCCCCTGCAATATTGTAAAATAAAAATATTGCCTTTTTTTTATAATTTTGACATTGATAAAACTTAAATATCATATGTTTAGTAATTGGCTCATGTCATTAAAATATCAACGAATAATAAAATATTGTTTTCGTCTGGTACAATTGATAAATTTTACATTTTTTCATCAAATATAAACACTCGTAAATTTTCAAAATATATTGTGAAACGTTTGAGAGAAAATAAATATATATATATATATCTGTGAAGAAAGGTATATTTAATAAAATGATGGTTGAATACATTCAAAACCATAATTTATCAAAAATTAACATTATACTTATGCTTTTAGTTCTTTTTAATGAACACTACACTTTATGCTATAAATTAATACTCGTATGCTCTGTTTTGTTGCATTTGACTTAAAAATTCACATAATAATGTTACTTTTTTTTTGGATAAAATGCAATGATACTGCATCGTAGATGCCGAATTTAGAAACTATAATACACATCTTATAATTACTAATTTTTCGTTGAATCGTGTTGATGTTTTATGCTTTGGTTTTTTTCACCGTTATGGAGCTGTCTTGACATTTTGGAGTATTAGATTTATTGCAAGACACAGATTTAACTGCAGTATTTTACAGTGCCTTGCAATTGATTCCGTCGAATAGGTGCGCCCTTGATAATGATCTCGAATTTGGGCAGAAACTCAGTTAATTCCAGTAAGGTTTTAAAACCAATAGAGGCATTTTAAATTGAAATAAATTTTGGAATAAAAAAAAACTGGATCGACCAAAATGAGAAATTTTAATGTTCAATATGCATGTTCAACGTGAAAAATAATTACCATTTTTTCTATGTGCCATTAAGGAACATGAAATTCCGAGTGACTAAGGTTATACTTATCTGAAAATATATCTACATCTATTAATTTAACTGTTTAAAGTAACTTTTGATTTTCTGTCGAATTCATTGATATATTTTCCACTATCCCTCTATAAAATCCATGTCTTTCGATGAATACAATGGTAATGGTAAGTATTTTTTGACGTTTTACATGAATGCTTAACATTAATTGTTTCATTTCGATTGATGCAGTTATTTTTTATTTTCAAAAATATTTTTCAATAAATCTGCAGCTATTGGTAGTCATCGATGCCGTTATCTGTCGCAAATCTCCATTCGAAAAAAGATGCGTTTCTATCCGAATTCGAAATCATTTACAGGGCCGCCCCTGGTCCACGAAATCAATCGCAAGGCAACGTAAATAATTTACATGTGCTTGTTTATATATACTCTGTTTGGTATACCTTTTTCTATTTGGATCTATTTGTAGATGTGCTTTTTTGTATTTTTGACCATTTTACCGAAACATCTTTTGAACAGATATATTTTGTTAAACAGTATTTATCTTCCGAGACAAATAATTCGAAGGTTCATAATTAATTGTTTGTAAAATATACCGCAATTTCTTCTTTTCGTTATTGCTAACGCTAAAATTTTTTATTTAATACATTCTCTACGCGTGATAATTAAAAAAGCCCATAAATTTCGAAATATTATAAAATTTAAATTCTCCTCCAAAATAAAAGACATATCTTTGTAGATTAAATAAATGGTAGAGTGAAAATTAGATAAGGTATAATTTATTATGATATTAGATTTATTCTTTTTTAATATGGTAATTAGATACCAGATAATCAAATTAGCAATGCTAAATATATTATATTTTTAGTAATGAATGACGTCAGCACAATGACTTTTATGAATTTACTTAAGATTACAATTTAATTAAATTGAAAAAAATGTTGCATCGTTGGAACATATTTCATGACCTAGATTTAGTATTATTAGTGGGAATATGCACCTTACATATCTTATTGAAATATTCTAATCTTGCTTTATATTCTAAAAACTATCTTAGATAAATTAATTTTCTAAAAAACAACAAAAACCTATTTCTGTTTCAGACAGACTTTTTATTCAGTCAAAATAGTTGACATATTAATAAGTTTGAAATCATGAAATTTATTATATTAAAAATGTTAAGAAAAAAAAATGTGAATGATTTGTTAATTATAAATAAACAAATAAGCTGGTATCCTTTCTACTTTACTTTAAAGTAAATTGTAAATTCACATGATGATTGTCCTATGTGCTGAAAATATTACATTATATCAACAAAACATATGATCATTTAATTGAAGAAAATATAGACATATTTATATATTATTCTCATTATTACATTATCTAGAAAATAATGACTATGATACAATATATATATACACATCAGCTTGATTTCGTACCGATATTTGACGTAATTTTATTCACATTATAATATTTGTACAAATAAATTTTTGTTATAAACGAAGATGATAATTTTTTCATTTTATAATATTCAACATAGATTAAATTCTATAAATATTAAAATTATTTATTTCACTGTTTCGATATCTAGGAATGAGTATAAATACATACAGTATATCCTGAAATAATCGTAGCATATGATATGTTTTTATTTCGTGGTATCCACAGTAGAACTAGTCGCGGAGAACACAGAGATTGAATCCGTTTTCTACATTTTAAATAAAGGTGATTTACATTATGTTCATATTTATTTGTACCTAATCTTATTGTTTGATATTCGGTATGCTCAATGAATAAAATGCATACATTTAATCCAGGAGTTATGGGTGTATCTGAGATGTGGTTTGTCGTGTTATCAATAGGAGAATTAGCTGATGAGAGCGTTGGAGATGAATCCGTTTTCTACATAAAAAAATGTAGAATTACATCATTTACATTAGTACGTGATGTAGTGTTTGGATGTTCCGTATGCTGAATGAATCAAAATAAATACGTTTAATCTCGGAGTTGCGGTTGTATCGGAGATAGTGTTTGTCGTGGTATCAACATGAGAACTATTTGATGAGAGCATAGGGGGTGATTCAGTTTTCTTCAGTATAAATAAAGTATAATTACGTTGTGTTCATTTTTATTTGTACCTAATGTAATGGTTGGATATTCGGTATGCTGAATGAATCAAAATACATACATTTAATCCAGAAGTTGTGGTTGTATCCGAGATGATTTTTGTCAGGATATCAACAGGAGAACTTGTTGCAGATAGTTTTGAGGTAGAATAAGTTCTCTACATTATAAATAATGTATATTTACAGTAATTTCATTAAGTAGTGATGTAGTGTTGGAATGTTCGGTATGCTGAATTAATCAAAATACATACATTTAATTCATGATTTATGGTTGTTTTGGAGATTTTATTTGTCGTTTTATAGTCTGGAAAACGTTTTGCAGAGTGCATAAGGGTTAAATCCGATTTCTACATTATAAATAATAGAGAAATACATAATTTTCATTTGTACATAATGAAATGGTTGGATGTTACGTATACTGAATAAATCAAAAAATATACATTTAATCTAAGAGTTATAGTTGTATATGAGATGATTATTGTAGTGTTATCAACAAGAACACTAGTTGCAGAAAGCATATATTTTGAATCAGTATTCTACATTTTAACAAATTGAGAATTACAATATTTTCCTTTGTAGTTAACGTAATGTTTTGATGTTCTGTAGGCTGAATGAATCAAGATACATACATTTGATCCCAGAGTTATGCTTGTATCTGAGATTGTGTTTGTCTTTGTATCAACATGAACACATTTTGCAGATATCATAAGGGTGGAATCCGTTTTCTATATTATAAAAAACGTACAATTACATTATATTCATTTGTACGTGATGTAATGTTTTGATGTTCCGTATGCTGAATGAATCAAAATACATACATTTGATCCCAGAGTTATGCTTGTATCTGAGATTGTGTTTGTCTTTGTATCAACATGAACACATTTTGCAGATATCATAAGGGTGGAATCCGTTTTCTATATTATAAAAAACGTACAATTACATTATATTCATTTGTACGTGATGTAATGTTTTGATGTTCCGTATGCTGAATAAATCAAAATACATACATTTAATCCTAGGGTTATGCTTGTATCTGAGATTATGTTTGTCGTTTTATCCGAAGAAGAACTAGTTGATGAGAGCGTTAGCGTTGAATCCGAATTCTAAATTATATAATAAGTAGTATTACATTTTTTTCATTTGTACGTGATGTAATTTTTGGATATTCGGTCGGCTGAATGAATCAAAATATATACATTTATTCCAGGAGTTAAGGTATTATCGGAGAGGGTTTTTGTCGTTGCATCAACAGGACAACTAGTTGATGAGAGCGTATGGTTTGAATGCGTTTTCTACATTATAAAAAATGTAGAATTACATTGTTTTGATTTGTAGGTGATTTAGTGTTAGGTTGTTCCGTATGCAGAATGAATCAAAAAACATACATATAATCCAGGATTTGTGTTGGTATCCGCGATGAATTTTGTCGTTGTATCAACAGGATAACTTTTTGCAGAGATCGCGATGGTTGAATCCGTTTTCTACATCATAAATAATGTAGTATTACATCATTTTCATTTGTAGGTGATGTATTGTTTGGATGTTCCATATGCTGAATGAATCAAAATACATACATTTAATACATTAGTTATTGTTGTATCAGATATGATTTTTGTCGTGATAACAACAGGAGAAGATTTTGAAGAATGCTTAGGGGTTGAATCCATTTTCTACATTATAAATAATTGAGATTTACATTAATTGGATTTTTATTTTTACTTAATGTAATGAATCGATGTTCCGTAGGCTTAATGAATCAAAATATATACATTTAATCCAAGAGTTGTGGTTGTATCTGATATGATTTGTGCCGTGCTATCAACAATAACACTAGTTGTATAAAGCATATATATTAAATCAGTATTCTTCATTATAAATAAAGGATAATTACAATATTTTTATTTTCATTTGTACTTAATGTAGTGTTTTGAAGTTCCTGATGATGATTGAATCTAAATTACCGTTGTAGTTATTTTACGTTTAGGATAATATTGATATAGAATTGGACGAATCGATACGAATGTACGAACATTCTCCCATGAGGCCAGTGATTGTATCGATATTTTTTTCTTGTGATTATCTGAATTATAACAGAAAATTGATTACCTTCTGTGTGATATTCTATTCGTAATTCAAATAATAATTTGTAGTACTCTGTTTGATTTGGTCTAGTGATCCAAATTTTCATTGTGTAGTTTGTATCTTTTTTTATTCTCCATGTCCAATTTGTTAAAACAGTGACCAGTAGTTCAAAATTATTAAAAAATATTTACGATCATCTTTAGTCTTAATATATAAATTTATGTTAGTTAAATTTACATTCCATCTTTTGTATGGTTTATATGAAACACTCGGTTTAATACTATAATTTTTATGGTAAGGTATTGTAAATTGTAGCACATCGCGCAATCTTTTTCCTCTCCAATCTATAGTAAGTGCTTCAATTATAATATTAAAACTTCGCCAAATTGTTCCATCTGCGAACGTTACTGTTTCGATTTGGTTATTATCATTTTGGGATGCCTCGTTAAGTAAATACATACTTCATCAGGATTATAAAATCGAAAAATTGTAATTATTTTCATTATTATTAGGCCCATTTATAAATTGTATATTATATCCAAATATATAAATTTCACTGAGAATAAATTAAATTTCATATAATGATATATGAACAGAATACAAAATATATGATGATAATTTCTTTAAACTTGTGACATTTTTAATTTTGTATATTTTGTCAATTGATTGAAAATAAAATGTTTTTTTGAGATTTTTAGGATAAAAATCTGAGTTAAAAGTATATTGATAATATATTGAATTCTCCAACAAAATTTTAAACCTATGTGTTTGCATCATAAATCAGAAGAATATAAATATTGTGCAGTAATATTTTTTGATTTTATAGTCTAAATCAAGTGGGGGCACAGTTAAGCGGAATATAGCCAATTATAACTTTTGGCTTATAATTATGAGCCTAATAAAATTAACAATTAAGCAATAAACCGTTAGGCAATTATTTGATTATTTACTATGTATACCATTAATATTCATCAAAAATTTAATAATTCTTCAAATAAAATGATATATAATTCTTATTTAGATTTCCATAGTTATTAAAAATTTTATTCATCCATTCTCTCTAAAAAAATATTCATTTTGTAGAGTCAGATTTTGATTTTGACAGCATATTCAGAGATTTCATTAATTTTAAAAAATTACTATTCATAGTGCAGTTCAGTATTTATCGTCAGAAAGCGTGATGAACTAAATATCTGTAGTTATTTACATGAAATATCTTTAGACTTATAAATCTCACAAACTAAACTTTATCGCAACATGGCCGGATAAATAAGATGATTTGCTGTAGCTTCTCATACATGTTATAATCAGTTGAAATATTTGGTATATAACTAAATAAATATACGATAATTAAAAAAAATGATTTTATTATTGTCGCTTTATTTATATTAAATTAAATGAAAAGGATAAAGGCCGGATCAGTCCTGCGTGCTGGAGATTGCTAACCAATGCTCAAAAATATATTATCCTTTTATTAATATTTAAAAAGTATTCTTATCATTAATCGTTGATATATTCTCAATGAAAATTTTTTTCATCAAAGCATAACGCATACAAATCTTGATTAATTGTGAAGTATTTTATTGAGTTAATAAAATATTTTATTTTATCTGTTTAATATATTTAACTTTAATCGGCATATGTTGGATCTGTTATAAAGAAAAATAAAATTTCTATTGAATCACATATTTTTAAATATTTTCATCATTCGAATATTTCTATTTTTAATATACGTTGGAGTATTGTTCCTCTAATGCGTTGTTAGAATGAGAGAATAATACAGGATGAAAACAATATTTCTACCATCGGTATTCAAATACGGATCGAATAAGCCTGTGTTTAATTTCAAGATATATATTGTCAAAATCAGCACCAGATAGATTTATTATAACAACTTTCAAACAAGATTAACCTTTTGACAAAAAATTATCTAGTCAGACAAAATAAAATGAAAATAACGTGGAACGATTTATTTAAAGTCAAGAAATTGCATTTGTAAAGACCATAGTTTTCGTCAAATATCCATTTAAACTCCTATACAACGATGCTTTCTACATCTTATTATATAAACTGACTACCATTCAGAGTTTTTTTAAAAGCAAAGGTGGCAGAATCTTAATGAAAACAGAATGAAAACCAGAAAAAATGTTCAATATGATTTCTTGATGTGTTTGAGTGAGAAATAAATACAAAATATTGGGTTTTGCGATACAAAATTTTAACTCTTGGCGCTAATCTTAATTCTCCAAATAGCTGTGTCTATTCGCATAAAGGTATGGTCAGATGATATATAAGATTCAGAGATTATTAAAAATACTCAATCCATTTATACAATTAATTTTGGTTAATCGAAGTGTATTTTTGGCATTGAAACAAGTCTGCATATTTTTGTTGAATTAAATATCAAAATTAGTTAGAACTTTTAATACATTTATATATTAAATGAACATTTATTGCCTAAGACTATATTCGTTTATGGAAAATTTTTTATGTTTAGTCAAGATATCGCTCATGATAGTTCTGATATTGGCATAATCAAATATTATTAAAGAAAGCACACTAGAGTCTACTGGACCGACTTAATGTACCTATAGGCCAAGATTGAAAATCTTGTGGATATTTTTATATGAATATTATTAAGAAATAAGTTTATATATCTAATATTCAAACTATTTAGTAATAAAAATCAAATCTAGAAAAGAATTGGGAATGTATTGTTCAAGATCCGATTCGATGTTGTATTTCTCAATTGCAGTAAAGTCCTATATATTGTCTTCTTGTCAGAAACTGACACTATATATTAAAAAATTTATAAATCATCACATTTTCAATAAAACATTTATATTTGGAATAGTTTCTTCCAATTTTTTTCCAATCTCGCCCACTTAAATACAATTATTCTTTGAATAAAAGATTAAATCGAGATTGGCTCGTAAATGCTACAGAAAACGATTAGTATCTTTTATATGATGGTGGCTTGACATACGTAAAAAAAAAGGATTAACTCAAACTATTATTATAACACCATTTTTCAGTATAAAAGTGGCCAACATTCCGATGATGACTTTCAAAGATTTGGTCGTTGTATTTATATGGAAATTGATATGAATGTAGATTCTACTTTTGAAGGTAGTTAGAGTATTCATTCAAATTCAACAATGGAGTATGGGGTATCGTTTACTGACATTTGATTATGCATAGCTCCAAAAAATCTTTCTAAAGTTTACTTTGTAAAAAAAAAAATTCAATGTCGGAACCTTTGAATATCATCATCGGCATGTCGACCATTTTAGATGGAAAAACGCTATATGGTTTAACTCATTTTTTTCACATAAAGGTAGGATTAAAATAATGTTTATTGTCAATTTTCAAAAATCTTTTGATTCGAATATGTACTATATTTTCTATAATACGAAATATGATAGCTAATTACTAATCATACATTTTGCAACGTTTGAATTACAATTAGTGATTTATCATTCAAAAAAAAACAAACTCGGTTTTTTAGCACACTTTAATTGAAGGATGGTCGAAAACATTAGAAATCTAATTTTTATAACCTTCTTTTTACTAAAGGAAAAACACAAGTCTAACATCTAATTTGAAATAACGAAATATTTTGTACGAATAAATTGGTGGTACAGATCTGTTTGTTTCACATAATATCTGAATCTTAAATAAACTTTGCAATTTGGCAAATATTAAACAAAAATATGCCAGATGTATATTGACTCGTGATAAAAATAATTTTGAAAAAAAAGAACACACTTTACGCATTCTGATGCCTAAGTGTCATATTCTGTCTATTCTTTAAAATTACAATTCCATTGAATATAATTTCTAAATTCACTATATTTTTCAATTAAGATCATTATTATAATTAATTTATGACGCTCGAATTTCCATTTTCTTTTGCAAACGGTCCGAAAAAAAATGTTGCAAACCTCATCAATGTTTTAAAAAGAGACGAGTGAAACAATGAAACGAATAATGTATTTTAAGTTTCAATATATCAAATTTATCTTTGTAGATTTATCAAGCCCATTTCTGTTTCACTAACCAACATCTGTGTTATCTTGACATGAAAATAAAAATCAAATATAACAAATTTAAACATATTGTTTTAGAGATGTAGGTAAATGCTATTCAAGCAAAGAATTCAATTTTGAGTGTAGTAAATAAAATCTATTTGGATAAAATTTAATAGGATCATCAAGCTCTAAGTATTTTGGTTATATCTAACTTATTTTTAACTGGTTAATGGTATTGTTGTTTAGTTAGATTTTTTGCGGTTTTATTGCTTTTATTTAGATCCAATAATATTTTTAATTTTTCAGTTGAAATAGAATGAGAAAAACGAATTCAATAAATTTTCTTCATTGACATGCTATTCAATATTGTTTTATAATAATTACAAAAACAATATCAATATAAAATGTGCATTAATATTATATATTATTATATACTCCATAAACTATGTAATATATTACCTGATTCGGCGATTAATGTTAA
>JWZT01000563.1:8581-26456 GCA_000827895.1 Thelohanellus kitauei
CAATCTGAATAAATTTCTAAATTTAATGCAACGATAAAAATCAAAAACTGATGTCATTTTATGGAATATGGACAAATAGTAATAAGATCTAGCATCCTCTATCCAAGATTGCATTTGAATGGCATTTTTATTATTTTGAAAAACGCATCGAAAGTCTAACGTCAGAAGGAGGACTTCTACAACAATATAGCGGAATTCTTAAAAAAACGGAGTTATATAAACATCGATTACACCACGCAGTTGTAGATTTTTTTAAAATTTTTCTATAAACTCATAAATATATGACAAATCGCAGCAATATTAAATCACCTATAGATAGAAACGAGTTGACTAATACATCATGGATTTTTATATAAAATTTTGTCAGTTTTGGATGAAAAACAAATGAAATTACATGTTACTATGCCGGTATCGTTTACCTGTCTACATATATGTATTTCTATGTGACACTTTTCTAAATTTAAAATAATGATATTTAGGGTAACTACATCGAATACTGATGATGACTCCAAACTATATCTTGTAATAGGTTCATCAAAAAGACCGAAAATATTAAAATAATCACGACTCATAAAATTATACCCTGTTACCATATCTTGCTTTAGCCCCATATCTAACATTAATAGAATAAATTACCTGTGACGTATGACCAAATATATTTCACATTATCTTGGTTATGCAACGGATTACTATACATTCTAAAAGTTCTGCATTTATGGTTCATGGTATCTTGAGGTGATTTTGTTTATTTTGCCAGTACATGCAAATTAACTATAATAAATTCTAACCTATGACTAACAAAATTTTATTAATTTGTTTGAAGTACTTTATGTTGTTAGAAATAGTATTTGGCTTCTAATGCAATTGGCAAACAATTTTCCAATCTGTTTTTAATTCCTGAGAGCTACAAGAAAATTAGAAATATCTAATTATACATGACGAAATTTTACGAACGTTTAGAAATATATGATTTCCATGAACACAGTTTCTGCTATCAGAGCATGTAGATGTAAGGTCGATTCGAAAAATGAAAATGTATAAATTGTGTACATTAATAACTGCCATAGTTTCAATACGAAAGATCCGGCCTAGTAATGAATAATATTGAATGATCAAAATGTTAATTTTTAATGGGATCTTTCATTTAAACAATTTTGTTTTTTATATCTGGCTATAATGATATTATTTATCCAAATTAGATGAGATATATTTATGACAATCTACGAATCTTTTTGAACCATTCAAGAGATATTGAGATTCTTAACAATTTCCAGGATGATGATACAGGTTCCATCCCTCTTAAAGTATTCTAAATTCACAAAGATCGATAATATTTAGGAGTATTCAGAACAACGAACGGTATGTTGATAAAAATTGTTCTCATTTTTTATACTGAAAGGCAAAGAGACGCCTAAGATCATGAGCGAAATCAAGTCAGTTATCGTTATTGCAAACTTTCAAATCGGTCAAACAAAAGCAATACGTTAAAATACAAATGATAATTCAAGAAAATTCAATAACTGGTGACAACGATATCACAATTGAACAAGTTGAAAACGCCTGATTTTTTGATAAATTAATGTAATTCTAGAAATCTACCTTTAGCAAGGGCTGCAATGTATTGACGATCTCCAGATCATCTTACATGTATCAGCCATTCCCTAGAATACTAAGATTGATCGATTCGAAACCTGAAATATTTCATATAGTGAGTGGACATATGAGGGTTTAAACTCTATCATAATATACCTCCCATCTACATACATGAGGCCACTACTCTATTTCTTCTGATAGAAATCGTACATTCTGATGATGAAATCGAGTGGTCAGCCTCGATTCATTTAATGTTTAAAGTTAGACATTTTATGGTATGATTTAGTCACGAAATAGTTAAAACTCTATTCAAGACCAATTATCTACATAATAGCAGATAGATTTATTCAATATGAATCATTGTTTCAAACAAGAAAACGAAGATGCGTATTTTTAACTGATAATAATCTCTACCAATACGTTATAAATTTTCAAATTAATCACGTGGAAAAGTTTGAAAATGCTCACCTGCTATGTATATATCAACCTTACAGCTATCATTGAGATCAAAATTGGTATGTAAAAATTGGTATCGCACTTTCTAGCTTACGTAGTAACATGTGGTCCAGGATAAAAAAACATGTAAATGAGAGTAAATAAATCTTTACCTAACTTTTTATACAGTTTTAGCAGGGGTGGAGGTACGGCGGACATTTAAAATATTTTGTCATCAAGCAATAACCTCGATGTTTCTCACTAGAACACTTGTTGAGGCTGCCGAAAGACTAAAACGGATATATATTTTATGATATTTTGTGTGTGCTCAGTATTTGGGAGTGGAATAATGACATATACTCGTGATAACTCTCGAGGCATTAAAAAAAACTGTGATAGGAATTTTCGAATATGTTAAATTAGAATGTTATACTCTCGAAATGATAAATATAGTCGTCTGAAATTTACCATCAAAAGGATCACAAAAAATGTTCCTGAGCAAAACTAGATAGTTAAATTCAACTCCGGAAACTTTTAAGATAATACCCGAAGAAATTGAAATCATCAAGATATTATTTAATTGGATCTACATCTGCAAAATTGTTAACATTTAAGAAAATGATGTTTAATTCTGTATTAATTCTGATATATTCTATTGATGATTAATCATTGCTTCTTGTAGTTAATTCGAATTCACAATTTCTGGCCAAATTTCAAGTAATATTCACAAACACCATATTCCTTGTTTCTAAAATCGAAACAATAAGTGAATTACGATTTTATGATTCGTCTTTATAAATACATATGTGTTTTAGTGTGATTCAGACAAGTTTTCATGTGATAAATCATGACAAACCATGCTTAAAATCAGAATATTATAAAAATGAAAAAATAGAGTATAAAATCATATATTCTGATATTATTGCCATTAATCAAATAAGATATGTTTTTTTAGGATTAAATAATTTCCATTCGTAATTATTATACTAATTGAACGCCATTGTTTTTGTGATACAACATCTGTTGAAAACGCAGCGGTGTTATATTTGTGTACATTCACCATTATCATGTGTAAACAGTTACAAATCGTTTTACTTTAATTTTCAGAGATAAATCCACAAGATAAATATGATGTTATAAACAATTGATGTAGGTTATCAGGCAACATCTAGTTCATTAATTATAATAAAATAAGATATATACTATTTTAGAATAAAAACTGCTCTAGTCTCACTTTCTATAAAAAAAATTCTCGATACGTTATATGATACAGTTATTTGTAAAAAGTGACGTCATTTCATGCACTGTGACTATTTTTATTTATATAAAAACTCAAACTGGACAAGGTATATTTCATGAAAGGTTATTCTCATATACTCCATATATGTTCAAATATCTATATCAAGATATATGTGTATTGCTTGCTCAATGTGCTCATATTATTAGCAATATATGCTCGAGTGTTTACAGTCATTTTCGGTTATACCATATCGAGCCAAGTTATTAAATTTCAATTTTTTTGATTGTGTGGATGGTAAACAGATATTATTCTTGTGTTGAGCAATAAATATCTTGACATCAATAGAAAAGTCGTAGTTAAAACTACAGTTGATGCAATTGGATAAAATATATATCAAATACCAACTGATGACGTTTCGAATTTTGAATCTAGATTAAGTGTACCATTCGGTTTAAAAGCAGATGCTTTTTCACAAGATTCTAACTCAGCGACCTTTACAACGATGTGGCTTATACATGATTTTTAACCGTTTACCATAGTTTTATTTGCTGGTAATCATTGGTATTTTTAAAGATCGTATCTCTACAGCTTTTATTATGATGCGCTCTATATACCATAAAATACCATACATATGATAAGTGAATACGATCCAAGTTATTATGGTTGAAGTTTCAATGTTGTTCTGAAAAAAAAAGAGTTATCCATTCTTCATTCTATCATAAATATATTAATTCACGATTTTTAATCCATATTTTCTTGGTTCAATATATTTCAAACAGTTTAAGTACCCGAAATATGAGTATAGTTGGTTTTTTTTTTCATTTAATTTTTTAAGAAACATATTTGTAATCCTAAAAATGGCTAACTTTCCACGTTTTATGCCCGTGGATGCGTAGTGTTTGAAATATTTGTTTAATTCATTGATATAATCCATGATAACATTGATTAATCCAACACATTCATATATTGTAATATCTATATTGACATGTCCCACATTTGGTTTCGGATACAAATTAACGAATATATCTTTCGTCTGAGGAAATTTTTTTCTTATATTAAAGTTTTATAAATTTGATTTCTTAACAAATTAACTGGAAATAAAGTAGCCTGTATCATCATACAGGTGTCATGCTGACTACGCCTTGGTACAAAATACATTCACAATATGTGAAATTTTTAATAGTTTTTAGTTTTTTTAATTCAATTTGTGTGTCATTTTAATGATCGGTCATCAACAACGTTCAATTTTTTTTTACAGGTACCCCTATAGATAACGACCAACACATTTCTTTATGTATAATCACAAATGGAATATAAAATTTCTGATTACGACTCTTCTCACCTTTCTACTTATGATTCCTTTTATATTTGTAGTTATTTTTGTTACATATATTAAATCATTTCGGAGATAAATCAGCACAAGTTTGTTTTGCTGATACGATTGGTAGAAACCATGGTATTTTGAATGATTTGAATACACTCGCAAAATTTTAATTTCCGTTTCAACATTTCAATTGCATTATGTATGTTTATTTACATTTACATATCTATATGAATCAGGATGTAAACGAATGGTCATTTTCATCCAGCCTCATTGGCGACATTGGCTCCTATCATATTCAACCAGATAGATAGTAATTCGACAAATCAGGGCTGTAATTTTCTACCATACTATTTCATTTATTATAAAAAGTATTGAAATAAGTTTTTGCAATGTCTATCGTACGTCTTTTTAGATAGATTACCGTTTTGAACGTTCTTTCAATTAAACTTTAAAATATACAAGGTTCTTCATTGCATCAATCAAAAATCTCATATTTCTGCTAACATTATCATGGCATGAATTCATCGAATATATTGTATACCAGGTTCTGAATTCCAACCCTTGAATATTTAAAAATAATTATTTTGGTGGAACAACTCGCTCATATTGGTAAATTATTTAAATTGCTTGAAGAAATCATACAGGATGATATTTAATTTATAAGTTTAAGTATTCTACGATACCGTTAGAAATATTATAATTATATATATTTAATTTTCTGTGTAAAATAATTGTCGACATGAGCTTTTGAAAACATTAAACTGCATAATGCTCATGAAACATATAATTTATCGAATAAATATAGTAAATCTTTGGATAAAAAAAATGAATTAGTGGTTTACTCAAATTAGTTGGTTTGATGTCTGGGTATATTTACGGATTTAAGCGAATTTGGAAATAAATTTGGTTGTCAGAAACAGTTTTAATTGGTTTTGATAGGTTATTTCTATACATGAAGCGGTCATCTTCGAGTAAAGATCATGCTCCTGATAATTACCAGATTTCAACCCTGACCCGATTTTTTATCTTGAAAATACATCCTTGAACCGAATTATATAAACGTGTATGTATATAAAGAGGGTTTTTTGTCAATTCGAATCTTTTAAACCACTGGGATTTTTTTTAATATTGGGTTTAATTTAGTCGGTTCTAAAATTTACTGAACAATTTTTATAATTTGTAGTTCATTTTTTCCACAAAAAACACCAATATATCATGAGTAGACATTTATTATTTAACCATAGATTTACTGTAAAACTAAACCCAATATCTATCTATTTTGTAACATTAGAACAGCTATTGTATGTGAAAATATGGACACCCTAATTTATCTGCTGTCCTTTTATAAACTGAAACTCTAATAATGGTCATTTTTTGTCAGAAACCATGTCTTGACTCAATTCAAATTATTTCTGTATGCATGAGAATTGTCCTTCAAATACAATGTTGCTAAAACGTATTTCGTTTTTAATTTACATGGTTCGCGGATACGTTTTCATTATGAGATATCATTTAAAAGAAATAGAATTATCAAAGCATCTCATAGATGTTTTGAAAACGAAAACGCTATTTTGTGATCAGATACGAATTTTCGTATTTTTTATCATTAAACTAGCTTTAGATTGCAAAGGTTATTTCACCCGAAAAAACATTATCAAATTAAATACTTTCACACTACGAACAAATCCAATGATCAAACATTATTAGATGTTTTATCTTGATGATTACCATTATCCCACGAAACGAAGAAAAAGATAAGCCATACGCTCACCACGATTTTTTAAGATATTGTAATTAATAAGGCACAAGTACTTAAGCCATGAGTAACAAAGATGTTAGTCACCGTAACCTTTATCAATGTTTTAGATAATACTGTGTTAAATCTTTGAAAGTTACAATAATACATAGATCAAAGACTTCTCGTTGTACGGAATGATTTAATTCGTATTTTGGTATATTTATGATCAAATAGTAATCATGTTACAGATCGAGCATCACTGTTTCTCCTTATGAACATTTGACTAATTATCGAACAAAGAAAAATTAACAGAAAAAGCTGGGTTATATAGATATATCTATTCTAAAATTATACAAAGCAGATCGATTCAGGTGATATATTTAGATTTTGCATGTACTGTCAAGATATTTTTAATCTATGGCTATAAGACCGTACGTGTGTTTGGTTAAAATGATAAAACATAAGCAATCTCAGATCTAGTTATCAGACCTCAAATATTATTACATTCGCCAGTTTTATCATTCGAGTTCATTCCAAGAATTCAGACACGTCCATCTCTCACAACATTCTGATTTTTTTATTTTTAGATCTACAATAAAATCTGCAGCACGGAAGAGACTTAAATTCTGACATCAGATGCATACTTTAAGATTTATTCAGCTTTTGCTTCTTTACCACCAAAAGATTTTTAGTTATCAATGACATGGGCATAATGGTCCAATTTTTTTATTCTACAAATGACATATAAAGATCTGCATTAAATAGCGACCATATCAAAAATTCAAACAACACCTATAAACTAGTGAATTTAATTGACATATACTCAAATTTGGCGTTTAAAAATGACCTGAGATCAGGAGGAAACACTGAAAATATTAGCCTGAATTTATTTATTATGTATTCAGCTGCGGATATCGCTTCGAGGCTCATAGGGAGGGCAATCAGCATTCTATTACAACAAATCTAACTTCAATGATTTCCAGCTGGTCCTCGGTAAAAACAACAGAACTGCTTTGACATGGGTATATCTCGTCATATTTCGGAGGCTGTTCCATACTCATTGGCAGACTACCGGCGCACGTGTACAAAACCTCCTCATCAATGTGTGTGTACTCTGATTGATCGTTACTATTTAAATTCAAATGACTATACCTGTGAACAAAACAAACGTAGCTATTCAAAAGATCCATAAGAAACAAAAAGCGAATGATTGTAAGTAAAATAACCAATACCACGGTAGGACAAAGGTCCAACAACCAGCTAGTCTAGACAATCAGAAATAAAAAATACTTGATTTTGTTCGTACATTTCTTATTGTACTTAATCACCAAACTGAAATTTAATTCGGTTAGAATCGTTCTCTTATCATCCATAATCTAAAAAAACGTACTGTATTTAATCTGGGAGTGCATATATGCAGTGGAGTCATCAATATCAACCCTAAGATAATTTAAAAATGGCTAAAGTGACAATAGCATACCGTCTTCGGCAGTTATCGTAAAATTTCGTTTTTTAAAGTACATCAGTATTCTTTTAATTGCTCAAACACGTAGATTTAAGTATATTATGGTTGCTTTTTATAAGTTAATTCCTTTTTACAAAACTATACCATCTATTTTTAGTTTTACATCATTGCTAGGCTTAAAAATCTGTCATCATTGTACGTTTATCTTGAAGTTTTTTTTTCGTGTTTTTTTTTTTTAATTATCATGATAAATTTAAATAATTTTACTATCGTTTTTTTAAATCGGCGTATGCTTGATTTTTCAACAGCACAATTTGTAAAAGTGTAATTTAACCATGATAGAACTAAGAATTGATGATTTAGCTCGCTATACATCCAACATTGGTGGCTCAATGGAATTTTTGAAGAGTCGCCTAATGATTCCAAAGTATCCTCGTTGTTGTGACCAAATAATGAAGTTTGCGATATGAAAATCTATTATCGCTAGGCACGCATTTATATGTTTGGTATGCAGAACGTTTTGGTAAATTTGCAAGGGCGTGTTCTTTGAAATATCAAAACTCAGCTTGTACCAAATAATTATGCTACTTGCATACTACTGCGAAGGCGTTCATTCTCAACGTTTTCTTATAAAGCAATTTGAAATATCACATCGTCAACAGTTGTCGACTTGAAAAGTTTCGCTCGAGACATTTTTATAAATTACGTCTTAAATCATTATTCTCAAATCAGCGGCCCTGGTATTGTTGTCCAGGTTGATGAGTCACTATCGTGTAAGCAAAAATATGGGGTTGGACTCATATTTACGAATAAAGATCTCTGAATTGCTGGAGGCATTGATAATACTGGTGCAGTGTTTATGGAGCTGACGGTCAATCGATACAGGGATTCTCTCAAAGAAATAATAAAAAGAAACGTCGCTCCTGGATCGATAATCGTTACAGATGGGTGGGGAGGCTAATTCTAAATATACATAATGAATTATACGATGCTTCAACAAACGATACCTGTATACTTGAAATTATAAAATGAGTCTATAACATGCGGATGTAATATATATCTATAATACATGATTATTAAATGAAATTTTGTCATAATTCTCAGAAATTATTTTATTGAAGCTAAATAAAAACTATATTGAAACACGAACGGAAAAAATCAAAAAATGTTAACCATTTCGTAGATTCCAAAGTATTGAAACATAAATATAAAATAACAACAATATACTATTTCTCATAGGTAAAAACCATTTTTACAAGTTAAAGCATTTTTTTGTATATAAATATAATTTCGAGACATTTTATAGACATTTAAATTCAAAAATGAATGTCTCAAAAACTTAAATAGAATGCCTCAAACATGAAATGTTATTTTATTATATAAATAATGAATATGTTGAATAAAAAAATAGTTTATAGAAAACCCGAAATTTTGCCATCCCTACCGAATATAGTGCATATTTATGCACTTAAGCCATGTACGATGAGATCGAAAACATCTTAAAAAACTAAAAATCATTAAAATTAATTTCAAAAAAAATTTTATATGATATGGTTTAGATTTCCAATAAATAAAAACCAGATTTATCACCCGTTTTACAGTAAAATATTTTCCCAACGATGTTTGCAGTTTGAAAAAAATTGGGAAAGAAATACGGTCACATCCCTGTTTATGGTAGCAATAATATTAATACATGTTATTTTCATTCATAGTTTACCTATAATAGCTGCTATAAACTACTCAAATTAAATATTTAATAGGGTTGTTATAGAATGAGAACGATTAAGGCCGATTAGTAAATATTTTGCCTATCGATGTAAATCCATCATGCGTTCATCATTCTTAATTGATTTGATTTAAGAACGATCGAACTCATTTATCAAATAATACTAAAGATAATCTAAACATTACCTCAGGTCTAAATCATTGATTTTCGTTATAGTCAACGGTCTCACTTGACCACTATCCATCAACAAGTTATAAGATGTAAGTTGTTAGAGCGTTTATAATCTCTCTGAGGTGAACACATCATTTTATTAATTCATAGTTGAAAAAGCGTGATTTATAGAGCCCAAACTTGATTTTAGTATACGATTTAGACGTAGATTACAGAAGTTATATCTATCCATTTACAATTTTGACGATTCGTTGGAAAATTAATTCGTTTTATTTCGATTTACGATTAAATAAAGATATTTCCTAGGCATTCCATCTCTCAGATGGTATTATACAATTGAGATCATATACCGCGTTCTGCAACCAAAAACGTGATACGTATTAACTCAAAATTGACAACTTTTGCAATACCACTATACTTAAGCAATGATTCTAGATTATACATAAATAATTTTAATTTCTTCAAGACATCAGTTCTGACGGAATTCGACGTTCATTTTTAGAAAAGCAGTTTAAATAGAACCTTCAATTTTCTTTTTAAAATAGTTAGTGACATATGGTTTGAAACCACTAACATCAACCATTATATCATAAGAAATATTTATCGAATAAAACACATAACGATGTAAATAATAAAATTAATTTTGTTTGTCTCTGTGTATATCGTCCAGGGTCAAGCATTTCCGTAAACCACTTTCTGAGTTTAAGAAATAATGCTTCAAGTTGTCAGAAATGATGTCTTGAAGCAATTTAAATTTTTTCTGTAGAGTCTAGAATCATTCCTTAAATATAATTTTATTGAAAAAAAAACAGACATGCTGATTATCACGTTTCAAGAGTTTAGTCGTCAAATTTCACGGTTTTGATTGCACAAAATGGTAAATGGAATATAAATATAAGAGATTTTCAATGAGTAAATTATAAAAGAATTTTTATGGACCGTAATGAAGCAGAATCTATCTCAAATATGTTTGTGTGAAAGTTCGCATGGATCATAATGAATATAACTGGTCAAAAATGCGCCTGCCTGTTAAAGGATTGTTGGAAATTATTATCATAAAGCGAGGTAAACAATAGGAACATATAATGACAAAGAACTAAAGAGAGACGTTTAGAGACAGTTTTTATATCTTTTAAAACGCGAACAATATTCAGATTAAGGACAATATCATATATGTGCGCCGGAGGTCGACTGTTTCAAGAATTGCCAAATATGTACAGGAACTCAGGTTGATGTCATATTCATGTTTATTAGAAAATATACTAACGCATATCTGAATACACTTAGTCACTATTAAAATAAAAGACACGCTCGATGAAAGTAATGTTTAAAAAATTATAAAATTATATCCAATTAATTTACAGACATTCGAAACACGCCATATTATCAATTTTTATTGGTTGTATAATATACTAATTAAAAAGAATATTCGAAATTATAAGATAATGTAAATATTTTCTGACAAGTCTTCTAAAGTCTATCTATTAAAAAAAGGACGTAGTGCAAAATTTTTCACATATATATATATTGTATTCTATGTATTTTAAATCGAGATTTCGTGAGGTATCACAATCACTTTTAATGATCTTGTCGAGAAACTCAACCTCCAGATATCTTTCAAACTTTTGGTTTTAGAATATGGATATAAATATTGATAAAATATAGATGCATGAAAATCAAATTTACAAGGTTTGTCCTTTCCTAATTTCTATATTCAGTGCACCCACCCTATTACCAACGGTAAAGTTTTTATAAATTATTCATAATTTGCATATATTTACATCAATATTTATGTTTTAACAACTGTGAGATATTTTTATCATATAAAATCATCCTCAAATGACAGGAACGGCAGTCGGTGTGATAATTACTTGTTCATTAATCGGCGTTTTGAGGCTACGTCCTAAGAATTGAAGAATATTTTCTGTTTTGTCCAATACAAACTGATGTTTTACATGTGTGAAAATTAATTACTCGTTTAGAAATAATAGTTTGTTTTATGGTAGTTTATTTATATCAAAAACTTTTGTTCACATCTAATAATTATGGTTATTAATGACATATGATTATTCATCATATAGATGCAGCACTTCGTATATAATATCTGTAGCACATTTAAGTATTATGATTTTGACTGTTGGCGAAGTTTAAGCGTAGAGCGACAAGGCGACCACGCTTTCTATCCTAATGATTTTGCGCGCAATGTAAATGCAGATTTATATTTTTGGGGTCTTTAAATGTGGGTTTTTTGCGGAAACAATTGTATATGCTCAAAACTACGCCAAATTTTAAAATGAGTAATTTTAGTAAAAAATATAGGCGAAGATTTACCTCAGAGCGTTACAGTGAGGCCATTTGACTTAAGAGAAACTTAGCCGGCAAATTTAAAGTAGAGTTTTATTGGCGCAACAGCTTAACGAGATATTTTATTGCGCGAAATATTCAATACGTTCCAAATATATAGAGATTAAATTGCATAATACGTTTTATCAACCAATAATTTACACCATCCATTCAACTTAAGATACATTGATGTTGAGAAAGTAATATGTTCTTTTCATGTATTACGTTTTACGCCATATATTTTTAAACCAAATCGTTAAATCTACTTTAAAATATTATCAGCATATGAAATGTTTATTGTGTAATATAAAGCGTAAAAGATTTTAGACATATCCTGTTATGAAATTTTATATGCATTTATATTGTTTACGCAAACATGCAAAAAGTACCGTATGATTCATCCATGCAAAAAATACACTTTAATTTAAAACAGGCCTAAAAGACGATATTAATCAGAATTGGATTATTCGAATGATTTTACCAAATATTGAATATTTTTTATTTAACCAGTATTTTGTATTTAACCAATATATTTAACCTTACAATGTTTCTATGCGATACTTTTTGGTAATTTGTTATTTTGTGATATACGGTAATTCGTTAATCTAATTTAATATGAGGAAGCCCCTTCCCATATAAAGGTTTAAATGATCACTAGTAAATTTCTGATATAGTGCAAGATCTGTGAGTTTTTTTCCATCTTGAAGTTTAAATGAGATAGATTAAAATGTAGCTATATTATGTTAAAGTTTTTTAATATAAAATTATTATCTTACATGCTAAAACATTAATATCACAAAATATTTCTTATATTTCGAATTTTAGAAAAGTAAATTTGAACTATCATTGGAATAAATTGGTTAAATTTGACCCTTTTGCGTAGCGAGAGACAAACATATATTTTAAATGTTTTTAGGAAGGTATTGATAATAGTTATTAGACCTGGATATGGAGAAATTCTGTCTTAACACAATCAAATATCAAATGTTATTTAACTACTAATTTGTGCTCTAAAATGAATATGTCCTAATGAAGGCATATTTGCAAGCTCTAAAATAGGCTTAAATTGTCAGATATTGCCTGTTTATAATCATTAACTTTTGTAGACGTTATTATTTATTATTTTTGCAAAATTGTCAATGTGTTACCCCATTAAAACATGTTAAATTAATGTCACAGATTATTAGATATTAAATTGATAAAGCGCATGTACTAAGTTAAAAAAATCGTCAGGCCTTGCGACCTAATTTAAAGATTATTAAGAAATTATTCATTAGAAACTCATTTTAGAAAACATAAAGCTTTTTGAAAAATATTAAAGGTTTCGCGTCGAAAATTATTGCAGATAATAGTGGTGATAATTAAATCTCCAACGGTAATCTTCGTGTGTTATAAGGCAAAAGTCAAAACGCTCTGCGTCAAAATATCAAAGATCATTTTATATTAGAATTCACTTCTATTACGAATTAATGAATCAGATTAGTGATGGATTGTAAAAATGTGATGCGCACTAAATAGTGATTAAATATATATTCAATTTTGTTCCCGCACTTAAGTCGTAGACGCAATTATTGGAGACTTGTAGATCTTTAGACATTTTTTGTTTCATTAGGTGTATGAGAATCGTAATCCAAGTTGATACGATCACTTGTAAACCATACTTCATTGTACTTTATATGGTTTTTCACAATCGTACGAGAATATGATTGATTTTGATGCTTTATTGACTCTCTTTTGTGCTACTTCATAGGTATATACTTCTTTTTCTTTGTCTTCACTACTTCACATTCAACTCAACTTGAAAATTTCACATTCTAAACGAGCCCAAACAGGTTATTGTGGGGTGAAATTTAACATGAATTTAATTCGGTAGAATACGCCTAGAAAACGATTTGGCCAGAGTATTTGGCATTTTTTTAGCATGGAACAATTCTGATTAACATTTTCCATCAATTTCCTGAGTCTAACAATAAGAATTCAGTATATTGAATATGGCGTTATCAATTGCATTAGCATCATCCGTTGCTTTAGACCACATGTTGCCAAAGTGAGCGTTGTCGCCCCTGGAGGGGTGGGGGCGCTGGAATCTAAATGGATGGTGTTGGAGAATAATTGGAGATGTGATAAATTATTGTTAAAAAATATGGTTTACCATCTTGAAGAGAATCAAGGAGGGACTGATAAAAAAATATTACATTTATAAACAGATTGAAATGATTCCCAGATATGATAGTTAAATATAACTAACCATACTTTGAGTTTTATTAGACATTCAAATATTTTCTAAGAGAAGCTATTTATTCTGTCGTTTGTCTTATCGAAATCGAATCATTAAGATGTTTTGACAATTCAAAAAAAAATAATTTATGTTAGGAGTGTAATAAATATTAGTACATATGATGCAGGAGTAGAACAATCAAGATAACTCAATCAAAATTAGAAAGAGTCCCACACGGATAACATCAATGTTGATATGCAGTTGATTCATCGAAATGCAAAAGAGAAAAATTAACTGTATTTTGATTCGAATATACTGCTATGTTCGTTGTCCATAAACTATATTAATGATTAATAATAATGCAGAGGGATTTTGATCTTTTTTTAAGATAATTTAATAATAAAACTAAGCTGTAAAAAAAAATTCATCACGTATAGCCTCAATCCATAAACTATAGTTTCTAAAGCCTCTTATTACAATTATTTAACGTTGTTGAGTTTCAATATATAGCGGGGAATCTTCAATTTTCCCGTCATGAGCAATGTATTTATATGTAGAATGACGATTTAATTCGACGAAAAATATGATAATTTTTTTAAAAGGCGTCATAGTTATGCAGGATATTGGGTAGCTAACAATGACCTTGTTTTATAAATCAACGAGTTATTTAACTTATTATTTTGTTTGATTTTCATAAAAAATGCGCATGCACGAGCACGGGCTCTACTTTAGGAATACCGTCAAGGTGGGAGAGGGGGATGGGTTGAACAAAATTTCGTCTCAAAGGGAGCGGTAGCTTAGATATGCTTAAGGAACCTATGATATTAACTGACCTCTAGAAGGTTGGAACGAAGCTTTCTGCAAGGACAATTAACTTTAGGTGGTATGGTAGCACAAACAAATGTTCAATCCCCATTCGAACATAGAAATCACTTAAATGGATGATGATAACTTAGCTCCGCTATCTGAAACGATTACTTCTTGCATTCCCTAAGTCGATAAAATCGATTTGAGAGCCAAAATATTTGTACAGTAGAAAACCACGCACGTTTTACAGAGAACGACAATGGAAACATGAATCCACTATATTTACAAAATTTAATCTTTGAAAAGACCTGCAAAGCCTATATGTATTCGCTCGAGAATGAGAGTCGATTTAATCCATGAGGTTAATTCATTTTTCAGTGCCCTCGCATTTTTCAAACAAGCTGTACAGGATCTGATAATTTATACAATATCGCGGTCTATCCCTTCCTGATACACTATTGAAACACAATTGGTTTTATAGAACAATACCCAATTGCCAGTGTCAATCCTTTACAGGATCTCGCTCCTTAACTTAGCTGGAACAATTATTCTCTGGAAGCAACGAGTTAAGGGTATCCAGACCATTCATACTAGGTCAATTCATCACACCTGAGTCAACCATAGGTTTTTTTTCAATAAATGTGGGCAAAATGAAGCTAAACACGCTTATCCTTTTTTATTGCACCAAATTCGAACCTATTACAAATACTGCTGCCATTACTATTTACATCAACCGAAAATCAACTTTACTAATTTTTCCTACAAAACCTGCAAGCTAGGACCCCCACAACGGACCACACAACTGAGGAGGCGCAAACGCATCAAAAGTTTTTATATTTAGATTTATGCGCGGGACAATATTTATATGTTGAGCACGAATTCTAACGAATGTTTGCGAAGGCAGCTGTTAACATAAAAATTGACAGCAACATTATCTTTGTAAAAATATTCATGAATGCGTGTCCACTTATATTTACATATAATTTTATCTCTTACTTTAACGATATCCGGTAGATTCATCGGGCATAAATTAAAGTACAAATAATTTCAAGCATTTTCTATCAATTTTAAATGACCGCAAAAGTTTGCAAAGATGCTTAATTAGAAACTTTCTATACTCCTCTTACATTTATTATTTACTTCGAAGAAATATGAACAAAACTCTCATTATCTCTGAAATCCTGGCACGTTTATCTTCGCCACAGATCTTACAACCTCATTTGTACAAATAGAATGTCGAAATATTAGCTTGAATTTTATGGCTGATAAATGAATATTATCTAAAACTATACTGCTAGAAATTTTGAGAAAACAGTTTTTGAACAATAAGTGGGCATCAAGATTTTCTTTAAAAAGCAATACTATTTATATCTATTTTAATCAGTAATTTTAATAAATTTTATACAGTGATGTCCAAATTTTTTGTTATATTTTAATTGTAATTATTCAATTGTGATATAATCTAAAATATATAATTGTACTCGTTTCATACTTAAACAGTCAAACCATTAAAATTTTTACATTTTTCAAGTATTTTGACAGAGTTGTAAAATTTTAAATGTTTATTTGTAAAAATGAAACAGGTGATTTTCTGGCCTTAATTTTCATAATAATTAAAATTAGGGATAATGAGATATCAGTCTTATATTACAATTCATTAGAATCTCTAATTTCGCTTTAAATCTAGTCATGGCAAACACTATATTTGACCTAAAGATACAATAATGTTTAATATGATAAAAGAGATTGGTATAAGTATATTCTAATCATTTGCTTGTAGTCAGATTTTCCGAAAATCAAATATTTTAGGTATTAACAAGAATTCAATTAGGCAAATGGAAGTAAAAATTATTTTAAATTCGTGAAGGCCGAGCTCTCAATTATCTATTTTTAAGAAAAACTTATTTTTTTGTATAACAGAAAATACAAATTCGTTCTCGACACTCTATCCATGATATCCTTATATAGTTTTTAACTTTTAAATATTTCCATTAAATCTATGATGATATTTGTGAAATTAAATCTCAATAGGACATATGAATATATAGGTAAACCCAGAAATATTTTAATGATACAACGTTTGGCTAATAAATATATATTTTCTAGAATCTCTAATATGTCTAATTTGGATTTATATTCTTTTAAGAAAATGTCAACATGAAGTTTATGAATATATTTGCACCTGCATTGTTTCAAATGATCATCACATAGTTCTTCATCAATTGACATTTTCAACAATTATTGGTTATGTTTAAATTACACCACTGTTAGATATTTAAAGACAGTAACTAAAAAATATCCCTGATAAGAGGACAGTTAGGGTTTAGTTAAACCAAACATGACCCCTACCGATTTATGATCAAAATTTCATCTATTTGAACGTGCAAAATGGACCATTCTAAATAAATTTGTCAATATGTAAAATATTGTCATGAATAAATTATTTTTCATTAAAAATTTATAAAAGAAAAGATCAAAAATATAAAATAGCATTTATCAATCAAAAGATGGTCATCGGACAACCAAACCTAACAATTACAAAGTTTTTTACCTAATCCAATTCAAAAAAATACACTACTTTATTACTTTGCGTAAACGGAAAAGCTTGCCTCTGGCCATCGATTTTCATAAATTAATTAATAAAACATTTTTTTAAACATTATTATTCTGGAGTGTAGCCTTCGTAATTATTAAATTTTCTCGCGCATATGAAATGATGTTCGTATCCTTTTAAAATCCTTTATTTGTTCATCCTGGTTTTTTTGATCGATCAAAAAAACACCTTTTTGTATTTCTTTGAATTAGCAGACTATCT
>JWZT01000567.1:15873-32201 GCA_000827895.1 Thelohanellus kitauei
TCCCAGGGAGTCTCCTACCCAAGTACTGACGCAGCCGACAGGTGCTTAACTTCGGTGATCTGACGGGAACCGGTGTATCCATCTGCGTATGGCCGTCTGATTGGCTTACCTATCATATAATATATATTCTCTGTATGAATATTTTTAATTAACAAACGATGAATTTTAATCCTTAAATACTCACATGAATAAAGTTACGTCAATATGAATGTGTGTAAATCGTAGAATTTTTTACTAGGAAAAGGAATTTAAATGAAGATTTAAGTTATATTCCTGATTCTTATGGATACTAAAGAATTGCACTCATATATATATATATAGGGTTTCTCTATCAAGTCCGTCACATTTTTATTACTAAAATTTCATCAATATTTAGCACTAAAAAAATAAAATATACATTTTTTCATTAATTTCCTCTCATAATAACACCTTGTGTTGTATTTTAGCATATTTCGGTAATAGCTATCACAGTCAGAAGGAGTATTTTCTATTGAGCAAATTTCGATTCAATGAAATAGGTCGGTGTCGAATCTCAGGGACGCTAGTCACCTGACATTCTTCAAGGGACAAGATCATCCATTCAATGAAGAACATTTATGTGGATACTTCATGGAGGCCTTTGAACGGTGTTTTTAAGTGGAATACAGGAATGTGTTTTCATAATTGACAACATGAGTTTCTACAAAACCAATAGGGTCCAGACCATGCTGCAAGAGAGTGGCTGCATGGTACATACCTTCCACCCTGCTTGCCTTTCCTCGGGCAAATTGAACAATTTTTTCTCGAAGTGGAAGAACATTGTAAAAACAGTGTCCCCGAGATCAGAAACAGATCTGTTTCAGCCTTTCATACCTATTGTTGCCATATGGCAACAACCAACTTATGGGCAAATAACTATATAATTTAACTACTGAATAACTTAAAACAGATAAATATTGTTTTTTTACTTTATCTATTCCATGTTTATCAAAATTCGTTATGTTTTAAATACTTCTTGATTGATAAAAAAACGCTTTGAATTTAGCAATATCTTCGTGTTCACAAAGGTGTTTGGTTTACTGTAATACTGAAGTTTGTCTGATTTGTGCCTTAAAAAAATATTGTGAAATCGAGGAAACATCTATCTATTATAAAATAGTAACATTATAGAAATAGAAATAACAAGTAATCGGCAATCTAGTGTTATTCCTTTGTTGCCATATGGCAACAATGGCAGGGAGATTAATGTAATCTCTTTATTATAATACCACTTTCGTCCGTTAAAAGTATTTTTTATCTTTTCTGTGAATTAAAACTTTCTAAAATTCAATAATACTCTTAAAGGGATGTTTTTTGTTTATTACTTATTTTGATAATCTAAAAAAACAGTTTCTGTTAGAAGAGTTAGGGCATAAGTAGACTCACCATTTTCCACAGAAACTACGAATAATTTATTTATTATCAGTGTCTGCAACGACCCTTTTTCTTCCATGTATAACTGTAAATGTCCAACACCCTCAAGACGAATCTCTACAAGAGGGTTACCAGTCCTAATCCTTTTTACTTTGGCTGTTCGGCTCTTAAAAACATCGGTTTTTCATGATAAAGAAAGGAACATAGGGGGTCCCTGCTTACGAACCAAGCTTGTCGCTGGCCTTTAGGCGAGTATTAGACATTGGGAAAGTTGGGTCACAGAGGCAAGTATGTCTAAACCTTCTCAGTAAGGTATAGATTGCTATGAGCAGTGGTTGGTCTCTGAAACAATCAGTTAAACCATTTCTACGGTGATAAACTTAAAGAAATATCCAAGCGGCGATCCGATCTGTTCTGGGGGTTTAGTAAGCTTGTCTTTCCAAACTGAATCAGCTAAAGGCGAATTAATGTCAAGCTAGCAGAAATTTACCCACTTCTATTGGTTCTCGTCTCTAACACCACTTATGACAAGTGTATTTCCTGATTTAGTCTTTTCGAACTTAGTCAGTGTCAGAGTGTCCGAATCAGTAGCTATATTGGCTGTCTGAACAATAGGCCTCTGATAGTCATCGCTGCTGCGGTTCGAGTGGTCGGAGAATTCCTGTGTTTCCTCTTTATTGTCGGATTCAGTTTCAGGATCAGATGCATCTGCATCAGGAATAGCTACTATCTGCGGTTATCGACGTCCATTTTTAATATTTTATATTCTAAACCAGAGTCCATTTTTCCAAAAAACAAATATATCAATGTGGCAAAACGCAAGGTTTTTTATCCACATATGCCCATTGTTGCCAGATGGCCACAAAGGAACAACACTAGATTGCCAAGAAATGATCATTTCAATTTATATAATATTACAACTATTTAATAGATAAATGTTTCCTCGATATCATAATATTTTTTGGGTTAAAAATAAGACACAAATTTCAGTATTACAAATAACCACACATTTTTGTGATTTCCAAGATATTGATTAATTTACAGCGTTTTTTATCCATCAAGAAGTGTTTCAACATAAAGAACTTTGACAAAATAGAAAAGACAACGTAAAAAACAATATTTTAGTGTTTTAAGTACTTTAATAGCTAAATTATATAGTTATTTGTCCATAAGCTGGTTGTTGCCATACGGCAACGATGGGCATGAAAGGGTTAAGATTCGAACAGCCAAATAGAAAGGACTAGGACTTATAACCCTCTTGCACGGATTCGTTTTGAGGGTGTTAGAAATCTAAAATTACACGTGGAAAAGAAGGATAGTTGCAGACACTGTAATAAATCTATTATTCGTACTTTCTATAGAAAATGTGGAGTATACTTATGCCTTACCTCTAGCAGAAACTATTTTTAGATTATCACACAAAATAGTAATCTAAAAACGTCTTATTTAGACTAATGTTGAGTTTTATAAAGTTTTAATACACATTAGAATAGATAAAAAATACTTTTAACCGATGAAAGTGGTATTACAGGGGTTCTGGATAAAAATGGAAAAATTGTATTAAAAATGGAAGTTAGTAAAAATTTAAAATGAGGAGTTTAATCAGATTCCACAAATATCCTAGGATACAAACAGGAATAGAACGTATAATGGTGTATCCACTGAATGCCATCAGCATGTTATGAACGCCAGATTTTACAATAACTCTCATTCTGAAGTTTCACAAAGGTTCAATGTTAAAATTTATACGTTTCATAGAATACGGAGTGATTCTCAGAAAGTTTGAAAAATCACCAAACGGTAGGAATCGAACAAAATTTTTGGATGGTAACGATGAACGTTTTTGATGTAACGTCGTCGAAGACTGCTCTCACTCTAAAAAATCTGAGACCATTTTTAATGTTACAAACAAAAGAATAAGCCAACACGATGTAGCGCGTTATTTAAGATTATACCTATTCTTTTGAACAGATAACATTTCTTCCCGAACGACGTAAAATAACAAGCGTCGTTCAAGGAAGACACGACTATGTCATTAAATACTTGGAATGCAGAGTCAGAAATAGATTTATTCTTCTTATCTGTTAAACTTGATTATAACGTCTCGATGAGGAGAAATTGTGAAAGGGAGGCTGGCGGAAATCCAAATGAAAAAATAAAAAACATTAAATCCAATTATATTACTTTGTTCCACAATCTCCAGAAATTCAAATATGTACTATAAGGTTTCAAATAGAGCTTCCAATATTGACTTTTACGTGAATTTCCTGGTAAATTTAATGAGTGTTCTTAACTAAAAGCAATTCAAAAATTGATTTTAATTATGGATAATATATACTTTCACAAAGTAGCATCGATAGAGTTTCTTAACAGCTGTAGGCCTATTGGTTTTTACTTACCACCCTATAGTCCTTTCCTTAATAAAATCGAGAACATGTTCTCTCAGTGGGAAAGTATAGTTCAAAGTTTTCGACCTAACTCACAGAATAATTTAATCAAAGAAATTCAAAATTCAATAAATTTTATCACACCCCAGAGCCTAACAAATTATTTTGAACACATGGAAAAATATTTCCCTGATTGTCTGAGAAAAAAAGAAATAACTGATTGATGTGCTATTTTAATATTTATTTAAAATTTTTCATGAACTATACTTTTCCATTTTAATTCACAATTTTTCTAATTCAATGTGGGCAACTTCCATTTTAAATGACAAAAATTCCATTTTTATCGAGAAACCCTTATAATAAAGAGATTAAATTAGTACCCCGCCCATTTTTGCCATATGGCAACAACAATTTTCTCCAAGTTGGTGACGATTTGACGTATTTTTCCACGCAAAAGACTTATTTGTGTATGATATTTGAGAAAACAATTCAAATTCGTTTTTATTCCCTTTGAAAAAATGCCGGCATGAAAGTTTTAAATGATTCTTACCAGGTAGTGTATTTGGCACAATAACGAATTGAAATGGAAAAAGCTATTTAGCGACTGGAGAATGAAGATTTAATATAGCTTGGGATGTTTATCAAAGTTTCTGGTGTTACAATAAGTAAATATATTTGATAAAGTACTTTTGAAACGAAGCGGCCATGTCTTATGACCTATTTACTGCTTCAATGTATGGATCTTATCATTAACTATTCGTTTATATGATTCAGAAACATAAGCAGAGAGAAAGCGAAATTATAAACTAGCATAAGTTAATGATATTGTTGAAGATCGCTACAAAATCAGCACGTATTTGGTTTTCATCTGATATCCTACGAACAGTTAATATGGTGGTGATGGGCATGCGAATCTGTTCTATTAATTCCTTCGAAACCAGAGAAACAAGTATTAATCCAACATATGCTATCCTGGGTAGAGCAGTAAAAATGCAGACAAAATTAGAGATATATCTGCGACACTATCAAGTTCACTTATTCAATCTGATTTAGAGAGATCCCAGAATTTTTCCTAACTTTCTGAAATTATGGTTCAAGATATAGAGTCATGCTTTGGTGTAAAAACTACACTTTATAACTCTTAATTGTGATTCATTAATATACCAGAATTTCATGGGAGATGTGTTAATTATGAACCAGGTAAACGAAAATCACAATAGCAAAAGCTCAACATTATTTTTCAGCAATACACGATGAAATTGCACCCCCAAACAGATGTTCTACTTATTAAATGATTGAAAATAGCTGACAATTTTTTGTTAATATTGCAATAAAATATATTTTGGTATATTTTTTAATCTTTGTGATTGGTCATTCGCTACATTTATACCCAGTAGCTATTTAAGGGGTAATGATGTATTTGAATTAAGGAAACGCCCTTAAGCCAATGAATAGATTGTTTGTTTATTTTTAGCAATCCAGAAAATTAGCGAAAGATATGTTTATCTTTACAAGCACAAGATATAAACAATTTCGATCTGTTAAAATGCAGTTTAAACATTCCCAGTACATTATGAACGATTTAATACAACTTTTTCAGTGTGTGTTTTTAGTGAAACTCAACCCTGTCACTAACTCATGGGACATCGCATCATGAACTTTGCGACAAACTCATACTTGGCTTGCAGAACGACCTATTTTCTCATGACGAGCCAATTAATTTGACCAATACTATATGATTAGTCATAATAAAAAATGTAACATTCACCAAGTCATAAAAAATCGTAAATTTCTTGAACAGTAAGAACCATTAAGTGTATTATTCACCATCTTCCTCATCCTTCCTGGATCAATTAGAGGAAGTGCTTCTAAAATGGAAGAGTTACGTTAAAAATTATAGACGTGAAAATGAGGCGGTGATATTTAACTAAATGAATGATGGGCTAACAACTATAACAAGATTATGGTTATCTCCACATAAAAACCAATGTTAGACGGTCCATAAATCAAGAAATTATTAATAACCAACCTCTTTTACTTATTTTAATCCATTTTTAGATCTCGTTAAATATTAAATTTAACATTAGCCCAATTGAATTGGAAACGATTTTTTCGTTTATTATTTTTCACAGTAAACTTGGGATCAGTATGTTTTGCCTACCCTTGTAGGGTTAAAAAAATGGTATAAGTGTTTTGTTTTAGGTATGGCCTAGGTGTGTGTACAATCCAGTGATAAATTTGAACTCGATGCCTATAATCGGCCAATTACTAAATGTAAAATTATCTGTTATTCTCTAGGTTTATTATTGGCCTATTATGGACACGTTCTACAATATGACCACCGCCAAGTCTTTCTAATGAGAATATAAACTGGATGCTAGCAAAAGGTTTATTGATGGAATATTTGGTCAACCCATAGCTTTCGATCAAAATGGCCGACTGTTATATGTGAATTTGTTCGACAAAAGATTCACAAATCACGTTTCTCTACTTTCGCTACCATGATAATCGAGTCACCGTCCTCTGAATATGAAATGAGGCTTAGATTGTTTTGTTAGTCCACCTATATTATTTCAATAGGCTTGTCATACATGAATATCAGTATATCGAAATAATGTTACAGTTCCACAGGCCTGATTTATATAAATCTATGTATTTTAAAATTCTTCTCCATAGCTGTTAAAAAGGTCTTAATTTCTTGTTCATAAATTTTGTTGATAATGTATTTGATTTTGGTTATATTTGCCGTTTCGAATGGCCGCGTTCAGGTAAACAATATTTCGCTGTGTCGAAATTTAATATTACAATATCAGATTCAAGTTGACCATTTTAGAAAAAAACTGGTGTTATTTCAAACAATTCCCCTGAGAATAGAGCCTCCATTTTTATTTATTTAATTATATTTTCGCGTTGTTTCGAAATAGCAATAATATAATATTTATCCACAAAGTAGTTTTGAGTGTCTAATTTGATATATAGGATATCATGACATCTGTTTTTGTAGACAGAAGTCCTCAATATTTTGATCCGATATTTTCGGTCAGTGACCGATTCGAAGCGTCTAAAAACCCTAAAAAAGTCATCCTTGGTGTTGGGGGTAAGGTATTTTAACTTTTTCGCATCCCTTCTAATTTTTAGTTTACAAAAACTCACAGGGACAATCGTTTGTGTTAGACGTGGTTAAGAAAGTTGAAGCTGAGATGGTTAAGAATCCACCACCCAATAAAGATTATTTGCCAATCTGCGGAAACCAAAATTTTGTTCGCGGAACAATCAGATTGCTTTTTGGTGAAGTTCAAAATCACAACCTATATGTAAAGCGTTTTTGACTCAGATACAAGGAGTACAAACACTTTCTGGGACTGGGGCCCTTAGATTAGCTTTTGAGTTTCTTTATAAATACAATGGTGTTAAGCACTTCTACCATTCGTTTCCAACGTGGCGTAATGCTTATTATGATCAGCAATTCACACGTCTATCGTCCACTTTTTAGAAATCAAGGATGCTAGAACATATAGTTATTATAACTTTTCGGCTTCGGATCTTGCTTGGGATGCAATGATGGCTTGCCTAGATGTTAGGGTTATCGCTAAATAGTCCGCTGAAAAGGGTTCGGTGATCGCATTGCAGCTGTGTGGCCACAATCCAACTGGCATGGACCCCACAGTCGAACAGTGGGATGTGATTTGCCAGAAACTGATAGTATTATATATTTAACAAAGGACAAAAAGTTAATTCCACTTTTTGATGTCGCCTATCTTGGCCTAGCATCTGGATGTTTTGAAACCGATGCCTATCCGATTCGTTTACTAAGTTCTCGAGGCAAGGAAATGATCATTTGCGTTTCCTTCTCGAAAAACATGGGTCTCTACAGTCAACGGGTCTTAATTTCAGATGAACGAGTTGGAGTTTTACTCTGGTGCTCGATTGACAAAGAGCTTCCGATATGGTCAAAAATAGACTAACTGTTATGATCAGAAACATGTATTCTATCCACCCAACCATGGGGCGAGTGTTGCTGAAAAAATACTCAATAATGAAAAATACTTTGAAGAGTGGTAGGTAATCTCTAGTTAATAGGAAAACTGAGGTCGAAAGTATGTACAAAAGAATTTCTGAAATGCGAAGTGGATTGGCCAAGCGTTTACTTGAACTAAAAACGCCTGGAGATTGGTCATTTCTTACTCGACAAAGGGGATTGTTTAGTTACACAGGTTTAAACAGTATACGACTATTTTGTTTCAGAGGAACAAATTGAATATATGGAGAAGGAACATGGAATTTTTATGCCTACTAGTGGCAGAATAAATGTTTCGGGATTGACTGTTGAGTGTCTAGACCACGTGGCTAAAGCAATCCACGATGCCGCAACAAGATTTCCCAAACATCTCAACAAATAATTATTGAATAAATTTGGGAATAACCATTATAACTTTATTGTTTCATTATGAAATCACACAATTCTCTGTTTCTGTCAAAAATGTCATTAAAATACCAGGATGTATGGGTTTACGTTAATCTCGCCAATAGCTCAATACTCGCATTAAGAGAACCAGCGGACTCTGCAATTGATGGGAGGATGGTAAATTTGCTTTCTCTCTTTAGTTGCTTTCGAGTTTTTTAAACTCATATGAATATGTTCTCATTTTACTTGATTTCATTCCTGATGTCTTCTTACTTGAATGCAAGAATTGCCTTATGGTGAAAAGCAAGGTAAAATTTAATCCAATTTATGACACCCGGGTTAAAATTAGCGGCAAATTTTTTGCCATGTTTTAATACGTGTCATATGGTGGAATTTGTATAAATTATTCGTATCCAATAATTGCCAGATACTTTTGATTAGAACGATAGACCGTGCCTTTCAATGAAGCTTTAAGCGCAGGATGTGTGATAGATTGACGTTCCATTGTATTTCGCTTCTCTATGTGGCTCTAAGTAAATTATAAAGAAGTATCTTTGTTTGACTAGTTTTAAAAATTAAAAAATTGCTAGTTTTTCTCCCTCCTATTAGAAAATCTTAGAGTTATTTTCACTAAGTCCTACATTTAGACATTCGTGACTTGTTTCTTGAATGAATCTAACTGTTTTTCGGTTCCTGTTATAATATGATGTATAGAATTCTGCTCAAAATAACTATGTCCATTTTATTTCTAGCACTTGTCGCTTCATCTTTCACTGACAGACCAAGTCCTGGTTATGAAAGTTCATATTTTTAAAGGGCAGTAATTCTGAGATTAGGTAGCATGACACTAGTTGTTGAATAAATGTTAATAATGCACCATCTAAATATCATTAAAATTTATTATGTTCTTAAATGGGAGAAGTACGTTTAATAACGGTCCAAATAGGATCAACCAAAATCGAATTTGTCGATTCTGCTTGGTAAAGCATTTTTTCTACGTAAACATCTTTGATCCAAATTCAGTAAATCAAGCTTTTCATTTTTTATTTTACATTTATTCTCAGTATAGGAGTCCACACACTAATATGTAAGAAAACATCAATCAACAAACAGAAAAATTCTTCTGGAGTTTCACTTTATCGATCAGTTAATTTTTTAAAGGACCAATGCTAGTATATTATAACCTCAGCATACATAACATATCTTGAACGCTTGCAGTTTTCAGTTGAAATATATTTAAGGAATGAAGAACTACTGATATGACTTAGATTTTTATACCTAAAAATCTGTGTCAAGATACTAAGAGCTACCTTTTATCGATTATATCCCTCCTCCTGATGACGAAAAATTCATATTGGATCATATGAGATAATGATTAACCAGGCACAGCTTGTAAATTCATAAGACTTCAAAAGGTTCGAATTTCTTGAAAAAATGAGCGTTTGATGTTACGAATCTCACTGTACAGACATGATAGGAAAGAACCCCATGATATTTCATATATTTTCGATCTCGTGATCGTCTTACCATTTATAAACAAATTACACAGGTAATAAAAACGATTTACCATCTTTTCGTATAATTTATAAATAAAACCTCTTCCTGACACGCGCTGAATATAATCTCCTTATGACAAGGCTGGTTTATATTCGGATGTGTTTGAGCAATATTATATTCTGAGATTAATCCAAATTTACCCCAGAAGATGCTGTTTTGAGATGTTATATTTTTAAGAAACAACTGTAAAACGGCAGGTGAGATTTTATATTACAGAGCACATGTAATTGCGCGCCTTTCGATTAAAAAACAGTTAAAATCTTGTTCACGTGTATTAGACAGAAATATGTGTTCGGAATGCTTACTGAGACAAATTTAAAGGCACTGATGTGATCAATCAGTTATAAACATTGCATTTCCACTTTCTTGCTTGATAAGAAATCGTAAAATTCAAAACAATATTGGTTAAAGTGATATAAACGAGAGTTTATTTAGATTTACAATGACGTAAGCTTTTGCAATCATTTCTTGTCGGTTAAGGTGATAGGGACGAATAAAACAAACAGTATGTACAACGTAGAGCAATTCTCCATTCTCTGACCAATTATTTAGGTAACCAAGGGGTTTTCCTCGTATTATACATTGTATAGTCTAACCGTTTTATGAATAAAATCTGTATCCAATGGATACACATTTATCAGAGTTTCGACATCGGCACAGAAGAAGTTGCGACATGGATTAGCGACCACTCATCGATCATCGCCATCTGCTGGATAACGAGAGCACATGTTACAATCTATATCCCACTTTGAGATCATTTGTTCTCTGCCTGACCTCAAACAACTAGCTTCTCACATTTTATAGGAACGGAAACGGGAGTAATTGGGTTAGCCTGACATGTGTATGTTCTTTCACAGTTTAAAGAGTTCATATTTCATTCCTAAATCACCTTGTCAAAATTTTAGCCATGATAGAGATTTTTGGGATTGGTAAGACGTATAGAGCATCGACTGACAACGGGCGATGAGATTCTTGGGGTTTGATACATTATTTTTGCCGAATGTCCAAAATTCTTATTATTCCCCGTCTACACAACCAGCCAATTCTATAACATCGTTGGCAAATGCAAATGCAACTGCCTACTGTTCCTCTTGTTTATTGGAATGCCTTAAAAGCCATTTGGCATCCTGTTTCAATGTTCAAAAGTCAAGTACTCGAGTCAAGCGATGCGGTGACGAGGGTTGCATTTGAGTTGTTGTAACAACAGCCCATAATGTCGTTTAGTTACCCTACAAACTTGGTAAGGGACGATCCATGATATTTCCGATTCCATTTATTTCGACAATCTTTATATTCTAATCCTTAGATACCTGTATGATTTATTTGACGTTTTAGGGAACAGCACAAACCTTTGTGATTTCATCGATATGGCACTTGAATCCTCCAAATTACATTCCAACAATGAGATTCATTGTCTGCTCTTCAGATGAAACTTAACATTTTATGTCGTTCTTTTAATAAATTTATAAATATCATTTCGAAATTTCTTTCAATGAACGTTTAATAGTTTTGGCAATTCGAACCAGAGTTCGCATTTTTGCCCTTGTTGTTTTAAAATCAATAATTTGACAAGCAATAAAAGGTGGCACAAATAGAAATTGCGTTGGTTGAGCATTCTCATAAAACATCGTTTATTCTTTCAAACTCAACTAAACTAGAAGTCTCGGTGTCACGATAATCGCTTGAGATCGGATGCCAGACCGAAATACACTAGATAACTGAGCAAGATGTAGAAATTACCAAATACGTTATTAGATGGTACACTATATTATTTGGTAACTTACTAAAAACTAATGGAATCAGGAAATTATTCAGAGATTTTTCACAAGTTTATACCAGGATTTTTTGCATCAAAAGTGGTTTTACTCATTTATGTGGTTAATATGTATTTTCAAATAAATTTTTCACATTTATTATAGGGTTTTGGACATTTTTTTCTTCTAACATTGAATTTATTCGTTTAACCTGCCTAGGTATATTATTATACAGACATTACGAACACCTCTTGTTGGGTCGTTGTCCAAGTTTTACAATGCCCTTCATGGTCAAACTATGGATGGACATCCTCTACCCTTCAGATATTATGATAGTGATAGAGTTACACTATCTATGTAGTCATTCGCTGGATCCTCTGGCCCTTGAACTGCGATACCTCTGGGACCTTTATTCGCTGGGATGTACTATTTTTCACGTTTGATTCATAAACTTCAACAATATAAATAGAATAATATTTCCTTCAATGCCCTTCGCCTTCTTTGATTTATGAAACAGATTTTCGCTTTGCTAAATAAAGTTTTCAAATTTGTTTGATGTGACTTTTCATACAGCTCCTACCAGCCTTGATTCTAGATCGTTTTTTCACTGTAAAATCATTATTTCATATATTAGTAAATGAACAGGTTATAGGGCGGAAAGAGTGTTATTTCTATACAGTTGATGTTTATGGTTAAAATATAAATAGAACCGAATTTTCGATGAAACTCTGTTGATATTTCTAACCTCACTTCAGGATAAAAAATTGGATGTTCAACGTTATAAAACACCTGATCATACATAATTATTGATTAGGGTACAAAAAGCCATTTATTAGGACCTAAAATAACATACACTTAACAAAATCAATACTTGGATCCAGCTGTGAATTGTTTCTGACAACGTGTATATTTTATCAGAAACTCAAAACTTAATATTTTAATGCATTAGCTCAGTAACCTAAATCTCGGTCTAATACTACTCATAAAAGTGAATGATTGTGTTTTAATAGAATCAAACTTCTTGAACCAAAAAAGCTGTGTTTATGATGTGGGGTTTTTGAATTCATACTTCTATAAATGAATAACAAAATGTATATTATTTAATATTTATGTTATATATAATCATCGAATATCCTAAAGGAAGTACCTTACATTTATAATTGAAATGATTTATTCTCAGGTGATAAAATATTAGGGAGTTAAAATTATTAAAACCTGAAATCGGAAAAATTAACCCAAGACAGTTCAATCATCTTCATTTAAATATATGTTTGCCAGCAATTAAAAAATGACAAAATTTCCTCAACACTAACTAAAGATATTAACATAAATTTAAATGATTTTAAAATACGTAGAATTTATCCAGTCGGAACTAATGACTCGTTTTTCAATATATAAAAATATAATTTACTATTTTCTTAAGAACCATTCAAAAATTTTAGCTAAAAGTTTAGATATTTCATATTTTTTTATATTTGAAGACAGTTAATTTTATTGTGTATAATTATAACCTCAAGAATTTTTTTCTCATCAATAACCGCGTGTAAATAAGTTATTCCGAATGATATTCGCAGATTTTTGGGGATCGTTCTCATCATTTTATATCTGCAGCAGCTTTCGCAGTGCCTAAACCCTTAAATAGATTATTTTCAATGATAGAACATAAGCCGGGAAACATTTAAAAATGGTTTAAAAGTTTTAAGGATGATGAATGGGTGTATTTAAATTTTCTTGTGCCGATATTAATACAGTATAATCTATAAATATACTTATCTTATTTCTATATTTATACATTTCTGGTGAATTGATTTTCAAAGAAAGGAAATTAAAGAGTTTTTAAAAGATTAACTTTTGGTTTTACCAGTTAAAATTTAAGGATAGTTGTTAAAACTACCTACCAGCTGTTGAAAGTTTAGAAATTTAAAATAAGAATCTTTTAAATCCCAATTTTTGATATTTGGATCAACTATACAGATAAACTATGACGAAAATCGCATCTATCATCCAAAATTTAGCTTATTTGATTCCTACCATCAATTTTTAAATTAATATTAATAGTCCTTGATAGTGTTTTTAAATATTGGTGACGTTTTGAACACATTAAATCTTAATTTCTTGTGAGGTTACACCATTTTCCGGGCAAAAAGGTCGACTTTCCGGTGATGACATTCAAAGGTTCCGATATTGAATTTATTAAAAGTAAATTATACTTTATAAAACTTGTATCTTCTAGGATCTTCAGAATATGGATTCAAGTCCACGAGTGGAATATATGCAGTCGTTTATGAGATTTTACTGAGTCTAGCAGCATGAATCATTCTAATATTTCTCATTTACTTTTCATTATCATTTCAATATCGGAATATTTGAATGTCATCATCGGACAGGCTGCCTTTTTGCGCGGAAAATGATGTAATAAAATCATCAGAAGATACCGAGTGATTGAATCTGTCAATTTTAATTGATCACTTAAAATATGATCTATGTTGTCAATTCCTAAACCTCAAGATAACATTGATAATTGATATGATATCCTAATAATCCTGCGTATTCTGTTTTCAACCCTCAAATTATTCTCAATAAAATAAGAAAGCGTTTACCGGGGTCTCAGAGGCAATAATCAGTTTCCAAAATGAAAATCTGACTGCATTCCTAATCTAAATATTTCAAGAGTCGTCGTTGTATACTTACGCATTGTAACTCAATGTATTTGCGAGAAATCAAATTTATGAACACCAAACTACTTCGAACTGTTCATTAGAATTACGGATGATCTGTCTGAGTAATTTAGAGTTAAAGGTAAAAAAAATCATTAAATTATACGTACGCCAATATTGAAGATCTTTGTCCTTTACTACCTCTTCAAGACGTCAAACACGCAGGGGTTTTCTTCATGTTCAACACAACTATAGTTCCTATTTGAGTAATTTATACAATTTTTTTTTAATTGATGAACCAAAGATGTTATTTCGAGTAAATTATTCATAATCGTTTCATGATGCTAAAACCTCCGTCAAATGATGAGTGAAACTAAACAAAGTACAAAATAAAAATCTTCTACGTCTCATATTCAAAATTTTTACTTCTGACTATAATTCATGATATATTGAAGTAGATTTTCAAATGTATCTCGATTTGTTTGGTACTTAATGTATGAAAGTCCTTATTATTTTTTGGACAATTTGAAACGATTATTGTAAATATATTCCGCAGACCAACTCATTTGAACCATCTCAACACTCCGATTGTAGATATAAAAAGTCTTTATATGCATTAATTCATTTAATTCTTTGCCGGAGCTAGGTTTTGTCCCAAGGATATGTAAATAGCACCAATGATGGGTTTGTATGAGTATTCAATAACAGTCAATTCATGAATCCGATACATTTTTAGAACCGTCCAACTGTAGGTCATACAAAAATAAGTACTTTGATTATTGTGGCGTATGACTTTTTTTTCAAAAAATACTGAGGGATTTCACTTAAGCTCCGGTTTTATGAATGAAATAAACATAGAGATTAAATTATCAAATCCTATTATTTATATTTACCAATGGGATCATTCCTACTTTTCTCTATTTTATCTTCAGATATTATTCGACTCTTTCTATGTGATAAATTTTCTTCTCCGACAATTAAACTGATCGTGCCACAATCTTCACGAGATTGCAAAATCAAAGGAAACGTGTTTAAAATTGCTACGTCATATGTGATCTTTTACCTTTATGGCGACAATCTGGAACTTGTAAAATCATTAAAGTATATACCTAAAGAAGATTCTGGCACCAAAAATGATATTATTACCAAATATAATCTAACGAAGGAGAAGAATAGACTGGATGTATCTTTAGAGTTTGATAAAATTAGATGGGGAAGTGTATGGGAATTGGAGATTATGTTCCAAATCCAATCGACTAATAGCACCAAATGGGAGAACATACCAAATTATGTTTTTGAATTCCATGGAAATCGGTCTAAGTTGAACAAATATATATCTCTCATTTTAATCATTCTTCTCTATATCTTTTCGGCGCTATTTTCTGGACTTAATATTGGTTTAATGTGTTTGGAAACTTATGAATTGGAATTGATTGTCAAAACTGGGAGTAAAAAGAAAAAGAAATACGCTGAAGCTCTTTTACCAATTAGGAAAACAGGTAACATCCTCCTCTGTGCCATTCTAATAGTCAACACAGCTGCCAATGCCATGCTAACCGTCCTTAGCCATGCCTTAATTCAAGGAGTTGCTTCAATTGCCATTTCATCGTTTTGTTTGGTTATTTTTGCTGAAATTATTCCACAAAGTATATTTTCTCGATATGCCTTAATGTTGGGAGCTAAAACACGTTACATAACTTGGTTTATCATCGCCATCACATCCCCGCTATCAGTCCCATTGGGTCTGTTTCTCAATTATGTTTTAAAGTTCAAAGAGCTCAAAAGTTTTAGTCGAGAAAGACTGGAGGCTTTGGTTAAGACTCGTTCAGATCAAACGATTTCAAATATCGAGGTATGACTATTTTATGACACGCAAAAATAAATGTTTCAACTAATATCGTTTCTCCTATTTCATGACTCGTTTGTCATCAGGTCAGATTACATTATCCCGTTTAAAAATGACTGATCTATCTCCAACTAATTGTGTCAGGATTTAATCAGACCACGATAAAAACCTTTGATATTTGATGGTCGTCTTTGGTTTTTCATTATTACACCATTTCCCGTTCAGGATTTCCGATTTTCTGATGAGGATATTCAAAAGTTACACTCTGTGTTTTTTTATTATATGAAAGTAAATGGTAAATTTTTGAAAGATTCTTGCAGTTAAGCTCAG